>JAECUM010038630.1:0-26867 GCA_016617855.1 Megalonaias nervosa | reverse complement strand
CAGGGCGTGTGTGTGTGTGTGTGTGTGTGTGTGTGTGTGTGTGTGTGTGTCATAATAACTGTGGAATGGCATAAACCAAACAAATTTACTTATGGGGCAAGCGTTCTGAGAGGTTTTTAAAATACTAATATACCTTTATAAACATTTTAATTAAAACAAAGTGTTTTCGCTAAGCTTCAGTATTCAGAGAAATGAACTGACATATACAATAAAAGAGGTTAAATAGGAAACATCAGATGCCTTTGGTGAAAGTGAGGAATACACACCGCGGACTGTGGAAATGAAATCAGACTATCGAGTTGCATGGTTTCCTGCCTCATAAAACTAAAAAACATGCTTTATATTTTCATGAATGGTTGATTTGCAATTAATTAATGGGACTCTAGTAAAGTTACAATATATTCGTCTGCACACTTATGTAATAAGTAAAGGAATATTACAATATTTTTTACCTCTTAAATACATGAAAATGAATGAGCCTGTCGTATGTTTTATGAAGGAAACAATTTAATTGATATTTCTATTAATACAACTTCGCAAGAAGAACTATAATACTGTTACGTGACTAGGCTCGGACAAGGAGCAAAGAAAAGATTGAAGCCAACAAAATTTCTAAATTTGAACAAAATAATTTATTTCCCTAGAAAACAAGGTAAAAATATGAGAAAGGACTTACGGTTTGTAAATCTAATCCAAAAATTAATCCTAGAATTTAAAAATAAAAGTCCCATTACTAAAAAGTTCTAATTGAATCCAAGTTCTAGTCTCGATGAAGTTCCAGTATTCAAGGCAACGACGTCAGATGAGGTCATTGTACTGATGTCAACATTTCCTCGTTGAATCACAATTTATAATGTTCCAGTTTAGAATTCCAGAATAAATTTCCACTAATTGTCTTTGTCCAAGAATCTTTGTGAACACAAGTATTTTCCAGTGCGAATAAATTATTTTAAATACGAAAATCAACTCAAATGGCAACAACAAGACAAATACCTTTAGCCCGAAGGTATATATTTACGACTGAACTAAATCTACAATAATAGGGGTTAATAACCCCAGCTGATACGTCATTTTGACACTCGTGATGGGTCACATAATCACTTACTTTGTTCGAACAGCGCAGTAACAAATATGTCAATTATCACGTAGGCTACTATAGCCTAGCTAAGAATCTGATTCCCACACTGGAAATGAATGTCAAAATAAAAAAGTTTACAACAGAGCTAACACGTGGGCTGAACATGTCCTTGGTAATAACCAGTCATTTTCACTCAATGTTTACAAAATCGGAACCAAGGTCAAGAACTAGGTAAGCTAAAAATACAGTGAAGCAATCTTGATTATTTACTAGAACTGAACTGCATTTTTCTAGAAAAAAATGTCAAATCGAGAATAAAGTTATCATGACATGTAATGAAAATAAAAACAAAATCAAAAAGAAATTTAAAACTAACACACAAACAATTAAATTACTTATACGTAACAATACAACTTCGCAAGAAGAACTTTAATACAATTTCGCAAGAAGAACTTTAAAAACCCTCATGTATATGTTTAATCACATGGTCTATTGTACAAAAATGTAAAGGTTATTTTTGCGAAGTAAACAAGAGCAAAGCTCGCAAAAATGATCCTTCATTTTTGCGTATTCTACTGAGGTTTTTGGAGAGTCGGAGAGGAGCGATTTTTGTCAAATTCGCGTGGTTCCGGCAGTCGATCGTTGTATAATAGACTGTGATTGCCTGCACAAAACGCAGTAAGGATATTCATTGTCACTATATATTCTAAAACTTGCATGCAAATTTACCAAATACATACAACAATGCATTTACATTCAATTCAACTTTAGATGTCACGTGCATTTGATTGTAACGGACAATCTGTAAACCTATAAACTTATGCATTTCACCCCTGTATTAAAGACATCTGCAGACAAAGTACACAGATGACTTGATTGTCCTTTATAGAAGTGTTTCACTGCATACTGTGAATCGGGTACTAGAGACTACTTACTTTTTACATGATTCTAAACACATGCAAAATGTTAAGGACATCGGGTTTCATGTCTAAAAATATGCCAAAATATATATAATTTCAATCATGCCATCAAACTACAGACGAAAGGCTATGCTACGATATTAACTGTAGAAGTTAAAGAAATAGATACAAATTCTACAGAAACGACTTTTCTACAATTCCACAACATTTAAGATAACAATCAATATAAAAATACATCGTTAAGCAAACGCCCGCCAACCAATAAATCCAATCCCTTCACCGAATTAACAGTGCAAGAAAAAAGACAAAGGCCCAAGTGAACCGAATACATCTCACCTGGGGAGTTGACTGCAAATTCACACATATGTTGAAACCTGAGAGAAGGGAGAGCGGGGTAGGCAGGAAAACTTGAAGCATATACTTACATCTTTGAGTATTAAAGTAGGTGACATTTATCTTCTTTCCTAGAAGTGCGCGGCATTACCTTTATAACGGTTTACCGCCGCATTTTATGCTAAGTATCACCGTACTGTTTTCACTGGGCCGGTTCATCAGTAGTCTCCGTCAGCAAGGGATGTACGGAAACTTCCGAGCTATCTTTTAACGACTTTAAAGGTATTAATGGCATGTTTGCATTTTTCATGAAAAATAATCTGAACTTTAATTATTTTTTTTTTTTACATAATAGTTGTATTTGTCGCAAAATAATTTCGGATTCAGTATCACCTCATTAATTCGAGTAGGTGTCGCTCATAAGCGAACTCATCCGGAATCTTAATGATATGAGCTTAAATGATAAATACGATCATCTGAAGAGAAAACTGGCCTCTTTGGTGCACTCAACGTCAATTAATCAGATTTAGTCGCACTGCTTTAGAAGGGGTGGATGTCACTCACAATCGACTTCACCCGAGGTCATGAATATACAAGCTTACATACCTAACCTGATTGTAACTTGATTATAAATGAAGACTCAAAGTTGTTTACAATTGTTGACCCATCGGACAATTGGAAGACTCATGATGGACAGAAGTTCATACCTTCACCTTTGATCCTGTGGGCTACAAAATGGTGTTCCCATCGGCTAACAGGTCCTACTATTCCGTTTGAATTATGGGTGCACGAACGAGACACTTATTTATAACCATGACATCCAAACAAAACTAAAGTCCATTGGGAAATAGGTCCGACCATTACGCACACTACGGATACAAAACAAAAACTAACAATTTAAAAACAAAACATAAAAAATGCAATAGAACAGGAACAGGCTTTTACCGGTTTTACGCACAGTTTCAAACTGTGTTTTGTCTTCAGTTCCTTTACAAAGTTCTTCCTCGGACTCTGATAGAAAATTAGACATTTACAAAGGTCTTCCGAACCACTTGCTACGTTTTCATGATACACCTAATATGTCAGATGTAATCAAAGAAGACAACCATAGATTTCAAACGATAAATGACGTACTTGTATTCAATATTATTTTCACCGTTGCTTTCTAAAGCACCAAAGCAGACAGATCAATTAAAACTGTTAAGAATTTATTATTAATATGGTATTTCTCGTTTTGTATATGTGATGTGTATTCGAACCCCTTTGCAGTTCGTGAAGCATATACTGGTGACAGGTCATGGGATAATATTGCCAAAAAATGCAAAACATTGTGACGACCTAAGTTATATTCTCCATCAGTTGCACAGCCATGGTTCGTATTTATTTTACGAAGGGGGTAAACATGTTTTCTTCCGTACATAATATTCACGTACATTGATTTTTCATCATATATTTACAGAATCGAAAATATTTTTCATACATTAGATTAAATAAAATTGAGAAAACCAAATCCTTATTGGTACCCTTGAGCAAAAAGCCACGAGAAACAGATATCTACATTTTGATTGTCTCTATATTTTTTATCATCAGAAAATCTGCAACCTCTTTTTCGTTCTGACAATGAAGAAATTTTATAGAATAAACTTATCACAAGTGCCAAAATGGTTGTAAGATTTCAAGCTATGATTATATCCATTAACCTTTCCATCTGAAGTTTATATTTCCTAGCCAAAATATAGTTGGAGGAAGGCTTTACATCGAAGAATGCGTGCCTCTTTACCGAGTTCATTGGGATTGAGAAGTAGGACCTATCTTAAAATAAGTCAATACACAAGAAGATACATAGGTATGACAAAGTAAATACCTTTTTTTTTCTTCTGTGCGTTTGCTTCCTTTGCTTCTTTATCTTTCTTTTCCTTCCAGTCTCGCCAATATTTCACCTGTTCCTCCATCTTCTTTTCAATATGAATATCATTCAATACAACTACACTTCGGCCCATATTTCTTGTGCTAAAATGTTTGTCTATCTCTACAGTATCAAATCGTCTTTCTAACACTGGCATCAGAGTGATAGCACCGCATTTTTCAAGGTTCTTAAAGACATAGAGTCTACGGTTGCCGTTGACGACCCAGTATAAATTTTCATTCTTCATTACTTCAATCGGAGGAACGCCACCGTATTTTATCTGCACACGTCCAAACAATATATCCTTGAATGTAGCGAACATTGGAGTTCCGTCCTGAAAATGGGCGAATATTATGTCATTTGTGTACCTAATTTGTGATGGCCTCATTTGTTTTACTTCTCCATTATATAGTTTCTCATGAATAGATGCATGAAGATTTTCTTTATTCGATTCCTTCGTTTTATTACTTTTTCTTGGTGATTGTTTTTTGGATTTGTTTGGCATTCCCGGTTCAGCTTCTACTCTATCTATGTTGAAGTTTCGCGGAGAAACTCTTGAAGTCCTGCGATCCAGATTGCTAATGTTCGAACGTTTACGTACAACACGGCTTCCAGTTGAACGCTGGATCCCGGCACGTTGTCTGGAATTGATATTATTAAGCACGTACTTCCGCTCTTGGGTCGACCTCAAGATGAATTTAGAGCATCCGTTATCCGAGCCAGGCTTGCGTGACATTTTGAATGAAGTTTTCTTTTATCAGTTATTTCCTTCTCGGATTTGTGAGGTGCAGCAAAACATTGTTCTTTTTTTGCCACGTGTTGCCTTTGTAGTTTTTCCTTTGTATTGACAGGAGTGTCAGAAAGCAAGAAAAGTAATTCAATATCTAATTGTTTTCTGCAATGAGAAAATTAAATTTGTTCATAATAAATAACTTGAAACATATCTTGATTATATGAATTGCTCTATCTTTTTCTTCATATAGGAAGATCAATACATGAGTAATGTAGTGTTAAGTATATCTGTATTTTGTGTTTGACATTTGGTTTATGACTGTAGATTCTCTTTTCATATAGAACCATAAATAGGATTTTACTGGATTTAAACTCAGACTTAATAATGAACCTATTTACAAGTGTCTGGCTTAATGGTTGAATATTGCGATGAAAGACAGGTGGTGTTTATTTCGATATAATTCAGGTATCGTGGAATACGTCACATGGATGTTTTAGGACATACAGATGTAAAATAGTCGTAGAGGTGTATATAAAGAGAGAATTAAACAGTTATTCTTATTCATATTTCCTAGTATTGATCTTATTCTAATAGCAGCTTGCAGATGTATTTTATGTTGTGCTTGATTTAATTTTGAGGGGAATCATTTTTTAAAAATTATTTATTGAATTACAAAGTGTTATAATGACTATCTGGACTAAAGCAACCTTTTTAGATTAATACGAATTCATTCAAAGACATTTTCAGTGGGATAAATTCAATAATATTGCCACTTCAACACATTCAAGGATATTGGTACTTCATCACATTTAAGATCTGGAATTCATTCGGAACACGTAATTCTTTTGAATTTGTGATATTTAGGATTATTTTAGATTTGATTCAAAATGCTGTACGTTCCTCTGCAATTTTCATTTCAGAACTTAGAGAATTAAATTATTTGATATGTTTTACAAAACATGTTAGTTTTGCTTTTTTTCTGTTACTTATTTTAAGACAATTTAATCATAACAGTGGAATTCCTGAGCATCGTGATAACTAAAGATTTACAATCTGAACATCTTCGACCCTCCGACATCACAAATACCATCTTAAGTGCAATGCGCTTATCGCCACAAAGGAGATATTGTGTTACATGCGATTCCAACATGGCCATGCTCTAGTTTGATAGGACTAATAGAGTCTATGTTGAGGATTGGACCGAGACAAGGAAATCCCAATCAAGGGGTTATATTATGTATCTACCCACGTGGTTATGCCGAATGGAGAGACAAATAATGTACCACGCGACTGGGATTGCATTGTCTTGGTACAAACACCGACCTAGATTATTTTTATCACCCAGTTTTTTTCAACTAAATTAAAATAACCATGCACCCTTGCAATTTAGTTAGCAGATTCAAAACACAGTATTCATCAGTTATTATTATTGTCTGGTGTGCTTTGTTTGCAGTGACATCATGAAATGTCTAATGCATGACTTTCTTTGAAATTTATATTTTCTGTCATGGAAATGTGGCAAATGTTGATATCACAAGTGTAATGATACGCTGTATAGAAATTGTTATTGCGGAATAGCATGTGAACTGATAATTAGGGTCAATGAGAGTTGACTTCACGGTACTGGACACTGGCAACAATGTTGCAAGTGGCTGACCTCAATCGGGCGGAACAGTGTGGCAAGGGGCTGACCTGAATAGAGACATAGCCATAGAGACGTGGTAAGAGACAGGGTCAGAGACGTGGTTAGAGACACAGAGACATGGACATATGACAGAAACAGATTTATGAACATAAATCTATCATACAAAAAATCGACTAAAAATTATTTTACGCAAGAGAGAATATATATCATTTCGAGGTAATGGAGTGGCCCTTAAAAGGGCCTTTGGGGAGTTTTTGTTAACAACATTCAATTAACATAGATAGCATCACACGGATCTTCTCCTCTTCCTCAAACATCGTCTGTCCTCTGAGCCGTAGATTAAGACTCTTCCTTACCGTACGTCAAGGATTTTAAACAGAGACAAAAAGAAGAATTGGAGAAATTTTGCAATAGCAGAAAGAAGCAGAACAAGCCTTTCTCGTTCAACAGCAACAGCAAGACGAAAACGACAAGAGGAAGAAGAAAATGCAGAGAAGAAACAAGGTCTAGGAGAGAAGGAGGACGGTGACAGTCAAGCGCTGACGGTACTCTTAGGCATTTTGGCAGAGTTACGGAGTCTTAAAGAAATGTACCAGATTTCTTTAACACGAGAAAAAAAAACTCCTCGAGCCAAACATTCCAACCCCGTCCACACACCTACTACGCCTGAGATACCAACATTAGTGATCTCTACCAAATCATCGACAATAGAAGGTCCAGAAGGAGGACTTGGCCGTGGCAAAGGGATAGGCTGCTAAAGCTCATTACTTACCATTCCTAAGTTTGCTTTTATTTAAAAAAACAAACAAACAAACACCAACGGTCCTTTTCAAGACCACCCATCTCTCTCGAAAAAAGACTACTCAATGTTTGCCAAAAGCAATTAAAACTCAAAATCCCTTTTTTCCCCAAGATGGACGTGCGTGAGTGTGTGAGTGTAGGTTCTTATTATAAAAATCAAAACCAAGAGACACGTTCCTCATTCTTCTATATTCTCTGGTACAAATTTACAATTCAATTTCACAACACATCACTTTAAAAAGTTCATTTTTCCTCTTATTTGTCTTTTCACTCTCTTGTTTGGAATTTCTTTACTGTCACAGGTTTTTCCTCTTCATCCTCACTTTCTTCTCGTCTTCTTTTCATCTCTCTCTTTTCTTTCTGGACGTGTATGGGTTCTTCCTTTTCGCAGGGTACCTCTTCGTAATCCCTCTCTTCCTTCTGCTCCTGTTGCTTCTTAGGGCATTCTGAAGACCAATGTCCTGTCTCTTGACAATGATAACAAGTATCTTGACCTTTGTCTCTTTTGACGCTGGTCACTTTGACGTTGTACACATTCTAAAGACCAATGCCCTTTCTTCTGATAAGTATAGCAGGTATCTTGACTTTTATCTCGTAAAGAGGGGGAGTAGTCAGTCGGCTTCTCTGAAAAAACCTTCGTATGACACCTCGCAAAGCTCAGATTAGAAGTTCAATCTGTGTTGGCTCTTCAATCTTTCTGGTAGGTTTGAGAGTGAAATGAATACTTTGAGGAAGACACTAACCCTTTATATAGGGAAGACACTGGCCTTACATTTACATAAAGGGGAACATGACGTTTGAAATGTAGTCATTTGACCTTTTGCACTTAAGATCAAACGATCGCATCATTTCGTGAAGAAAGGAGAAGAAAGTGAGAGGCAGAAACGTGACCTATCGCCTCGCACAGTAGTTGAAGGCTTGGCTCAAATTCATGCCAGAGATTTTGAAGATGACATGGGTGAACCAAACTCCAGACCCAGAGAGTCTGCGTCAAATCAAAGTCCACCACCAGTAAACCCTGAAAACTACTACCACATTCGAGAGACGGATAAACGCTCCTCTAGAAAATTTAGAACCACAGCCTAAAGGTGAAGTTTAAAGATTTCAAGTCCGACGTACCATTGGCGAAAGCATCACCGATTTGTGGGATTCTTTGTTAACCACACTGAAACGGCAATGTGAAACCAAAGAAGACGATCGTTTGATACTTTCCATTTATCACGACAGTCCGAAGTACCCCGTTTGGATCGAGTTTAGCAGGCCATCAGAATTGACACCTTCCAAAGTCAGCGACAAGATTCAACACGTACAGCAGTCCAACGACGAGTTTCACATCATCGATGGAAATGCGACACTGTACATGGCCCAAGTTTATCTACTCAAAGGGACCGGACAACGCAAAAAGGTGTTACTGGTGGACGAACTTCGCTGCATCAAGCGAATCGTCCAAATTAACAATACACAAGACAAGATGTTGTTTAGTCCGTGCCATCTTGGTGGGACGAACGTATGCCGACAAGAACGACACGGTAGAATGGAAAAAACCTGGCAAACTATTTGACAATAGGACCGAGCCAAACAACGAAGAGAAGAGGAACTCTGTTACAGAAAGCGGGGATATCTAAAGACACATCCTGTGGCATTTTTAAAATGCAAAAATTGTAAGACGTCTTAGCTCCACGCTACATCTTGAAAGTACTCCCTCAAGAAGCGCGCGGACCTCTGTTGTTTCGAGGCAAATTTCAAAGACGGAAAAGGCATTCACATCCATCATCACGATGAACAATTCGATGACATTACCTGTATCACCGGATTCCTGGGACACAGTTATTATTGTGAGAAATGTGCCTATGGCTATAACAATCGAGAGCAACACAAGCATTGTGGATCGAATCGTCCAGAATGTTTGGCCTCTAAACCCTGTCTTGACGAAGGACAAAAACGAGTGCATTGCTTAGCTTGTCGTCGCACGTTTGTCAGTTGTTACCAACAACATCTCAAGACGCAAGGTTCACAGCAGAAAAGTGCTTGTCAACTCCTGAAATGTTGTTCTCCTTGTGGACAAGTCATACGTACCAATAGTGCTAAGGTATAGATATGTCTAGAAAAGAAACAATGTCACATCTGTCACTTGGAACACGAATGCTACATTCAAAAATACACCAACCTCAACAAAAGGAGTATGAAGAAGATGACCAGAAGAAGAAAGGGAATTTCATCTTTTTCGATTTCGAATGCATGCACGAGACTGGCAGTCACAGTCCTAATTTCTGCGTGGCTCACCGAACGTGCGAGAACTGCATCCAAGAACTATCTTTTACCATTACCACCATTGTAGCAAGATTCCTGGAGGACGTGAAACACTCTTTCGAGGACCTAACACGCTGACTGACTTTGCCCAATGGATATTTGAGCCTATCGAAGAGACGTGAAGCCAAGAGGACATTGAACGTTACGGAGAGTGCCATCGCTATGCCAGGGTGATGGCTCACAATTTCTCGGGATACGATGGACAGTTTCTTTTTAAATACTACATGGAACAAAGTAACGACACCCTAAAGTTACCTGGAAAGGAGCTAAAATCACCTCAATGCAAGTCTGACAAGTGCAGTTTAAAGATTCGATGAGTTACTTGGTCATGCCTTTGAGTCGAATGCCTAAAACATTTGGAATGACAGAAATGGCCAAAGCCTATTTCCCGCACTTTTTCAATACCGAAGCCAATCAACACGCCGTTCTGCCCCATTTGCCTGATGCTCACTACTACGATCCCGACAACATGCGCACCGAATAATAAGAAGCTTTCTACGTTTGGTACCACATTCACACTTCTGACCCCTTCGCCGTTCAGAAAGAAATGTTAAAGTATTGTTGTTCCGATCTGGACATTTTACAGCGATATTGTGCGAAATTTCGAGAACTGTTCAAGGAGGCTGGAGGGATCAATCCTTTGAAAAAAGCCTGCATCATTGCCAAAGCGTGTTCGTTAGTGTACCGGAAATGATTTGTACCCGAGAAGACCCTGGCTGTCATACGCCTTCAAACGACCAATTTTGTCAAACGTCAATACTAGGTCAAAGCCCAAATTTACTTGTGCGAAAATGAATACAGATAGATCCCATATGCCAGAAACGGAAGAGGCGAAAAGTCCATTAGAACGTATTTGGTGGATGGCTGGGACTTAGAAAACCTTAAGATCGCGTACGAGTTTAACGGTTGCTTATTTCACGGATGCCGGATCTGCTACCATCAACGGTACACTAAAAATGACTTTTTCCAACGTATCATGAAAGACCTGTAAGAGGCTACTTGTCAGCGGCGCTTAAAGTTAGAACAGCAAGGATACCAAGAGGTGGAAATGTGGGAACACGAGTACAATCACCGTTTGAAAACAGATCCCAAGTTTAAACACATCGTAGAAAGTTACAAGCTGGGGGACCATCTTAATCCACCTCTTTGCTGTACCACACCGACGAGGAGAAAGGAGAAAAAATCAAATACTTGGACTTATGTTCGCTGTATCCTTACGTGTGCAAACATTGTGCTATTTCCGCATGGCAACCACTATTGCTGACGGAAGACATTGACCTGGACAACATTCGACAATACAAAGGATAGATTAAATGCAAAGTCTTGCCTCCCTCGGACTTGTACTATCCCGTTTTACCTCACCATTGCCAGGGAAAACTGATGTTTCCCTTGTGCCGTACTTGTGCCGAAATGTGCAACCAAGAATAACCTTGTCCTCGCATCCAAGAACACGCCTTGACAGGAATGTTGGTCGGCTTGGACTTGTTTTAAGATCTGGACCTGGGATACCAACTCTAAGAAGTGTAGGAAATTTACCACTTTCCCAAGACAGAACAGTACCACAAGGGTGACGAGACTCAGAAAGGCTCAGAAAGACTACGTGGATGCCTTTATGCAACTGAAGCAAGAAGCCAGTGGCTATCCTTCCTGGTGCCACACTCTCAAAGACGAAAACAAATTCAAAGAGAAGTACTTGGAACAGGAAGGCATCACTTTAGATCACGTAGACAAAAACGAAGGTCGACGATCGTTTGCGAAAGTGATGTTAAATTGTTTGCGGGGCAAAATGGTACAACAACCGTGTTTACCCAAGACGGAGTATTTGAAAGAACCTTCCCGCTACTTCCAGATGATTCACGACAAAACCAAACACATAAAACACACTGACGTCATTCGTGAAGACTTGATCTTAGTCAATTACGAAGAAGAAATGGACTTTGTAGAAGCCGAGGGATTTGCAAATGTCATCTTTGCAGCCTACGTGACAGCCCATGCTCGCTTAAAATTGTACGAAGCTGTACACCAATTAGGAGATCGTGTGCTGTATTTTGACACGGACAATTGAATCTACATCGATCGCCTGGGTCATCGACACAGTGACATTTGAAGGAGACCGTTCAGGAGCCTGGATGGACGAGCACCCCAACGACAAGATTCTAAGTTTTGCTAGTTTCTGCCCCAAAAATTACGGTTACGAATACCGATACCCCCGAGGAGAAGTGCACACAGAAAGAAAAGTGAAAGGAT
The DNA here is from genome assembly GCA_016617855.1 of Megalonaias nervosa. NCBI lineage: Eukaryota > Metazoa > Mollusca > Bivalvia > Unionida > Unionidae > Megalonaias > Megalonaias nervosa. The sequence goes on along the minus strand of JAECUM010038630.1, from coordinate 14,894 downwards.
TGACTCTGAATTATCGCACCAGTCAGGTGGTAAACTTTTGGGTATTGAAAGAAGCCTTGCAGTCTGGAGAGGATCACGATTTTAAAGTGAATATCTACCAACCTCACACACCAAAGCGTCGGTCGGCTTTTGAAAAAAGTGTATGCAATCGTGTAAGAGAAGCTAGTGCGGCGTCCTAACCACTTTATTTTACTGCACTGACGCGTTGATATTGGTCAGCATATAAAAAGGGAGAACGTCCAAGACCGATAGTTCATTGTGACTATCATTGCCAAGCAAGAAAGATGGATTCTAACAAATAGACACCATTCAAATTGGGTGATTCCCAAGTGGAGTGCGATGCTGTGCCTTGCATTTGCAGGGATGCCGGACGCTGTGACCTCAGCGATTCAGTGCCACATCATGGGAACTTTGCTATGACTATTGCTACTACAATACCTACCATGGAAAGTGATGATGTGCGTGTCAAATCTAACGGATGCGAAAGCGATGCCACTCGTTATCATCGACTCTTTACTGGTTTTCATTGTCAATATCATCCTCCACGTGAAACCATGCGGCTACCACCCTACAGATGTCATCCATGCCTGAGAAAACTACTGCTGGTTTCACCGTGCTCTCACGTAAATGAGCCTGTGAAGGAAGAATATTCGTTTCCTGTGCGTTTGTCTGAATACTGCTAATTTGAAAGTCGATTACAAACCTTTCAAGGAAAATGGCCTAAATATCTGGGAGGACCTAGCCCCGAAGACTTAGCCAGATCTGGATTTATCTACTTGGACGAAGGTGATAAAATCAAATGCTTCAATTGCGGTGTGTCACTTCAAAACTGGGAACCGAAAGATTCCGCCAACCTGGAACATGCTCGATGGTCTCCGCACTGTCACTACCTACCTTTAGTGGGACTACCTCAGTAATCTCTTGATTGATATTTTACAAGAGAACATTCGTGGTTTGCCTGTGGAGTTGAGAGAACGCATTTACCGAGAGATTGCCAAAATACAAGTCAAATGCAAAGAACAATTGCATCCGTTACGTCACCAATGTTTGAACCACTGGTACCTGAATGCTATAAGAGGACTGATTCATTTGAAAGCGTTCCAATGGTCAGACATTGATCAACTACCCAAGGGTCAGAAGACTTTGGTTGCTACTGATTCTACTTACATAGTGTCCATACTACAACGAATTCGAGAGGAAGCCTTATAGGATTACCAAAATCTTTCACGTGATCAAATTGTGTCTGTAGACGAAACTTCTGTGCGGTGTGTGGTGTGTGAACTAGTCATTAAACTATTTGGATACGTCGAGTATGATCAATTCTGTGCAAAAAGTAAATTTATTACCTCCGACAAAAGGAGGTATAAAAACGTGATACCTTGCCACAACCGTTATCATTAATGACACAACAATTGGCGTGGAAAGAAATTAATGACAGTATTTAGACTGTGGCGAATTACCAACACCTTTTACGAAAACTGTATCCAATGAATTTGGTGTGTGTCTTAGTGACCTCCTTTTTGGCATTTCGTTTACCAGCCGATTCCTTGTGGGCTCTTTACGATCTGTACTGTGAAGTACCACCAAAAACATGACTCATTCTATTAAAAGCCTCGCGCTTTCTTTTCGATACTTCTCGACCACTACGGAAAAAAAGATTCGTCAGCTTTTAGTCACTGAAGATGTTTACGAAGATGTGTGTGTAGTTTGCGGCTTACATCCTCACTGGTCAGATGTAAGTGACTGGAAAAAGTTTGGGTTTCGAGGCTTGGACAAAAGAGGCGGCAACCTATGCCCAGGATTTGTGATCATAAATTCAAAAGTTCAGTGAGAAAAGTAACTTTTAAATCTGTGTTAGCCACAGTGTCAGAAGAAGAAGATAACCCGACACCGTGAAAAACCACTCCATTCAGGACAGGACCATCAATGATATGGGCGTCCCCTAAAGGCCCTTCCGGAAGGACCCCTGTGTTACTGTGCCAAGTGTAGAGCCTCTAAGAACATTACAAACTGTCCCTAGGACACCACACCTTCGTCACCTTCGTCACCAAAAATGTTGTGCAGTGACTTGTTTATATTCCACTTTGATCGTTTTGATGTGTATTTTATCGATGCACTTAACCATTTGGCTTTTATGTATTTTTTCTTTCGTGTTCAATTTTAACAATGTTTTGAACTAACGGTGTCTTGCAAAAAAGTATAAAAACTCATGTCTTGTCTGTCTTCGTTTCAAAGTGACATTCCCTTCACTATGGCTACCTCTGCTGTCTCTGCTTCCTCTTCCACCATTAGATCGTGCTAGTTGGAAGGCCTTGTATCTTAGCCATCCCTTTAACATGTTAATTGCTGGACCGAGCGGTCAGACAAAACCTAATTTGTTAAACGTTTCATCGAACATAAACAACATTTGATCGATCGTCCACCTCAACGTGTTGTTTGGTGTTACAAAGAGTGGCAATTGACGTACAGCCTCCTGCAAGAAAGTCAAATCGATTCCATCGTGTTTGTAAAGTCATTCCTGTTGAACACGTCGGGATCGTGTCTGATCCCAGTAAAACTCAATCTGTCATCTTCGACTACATGTTAGGGGAAGACGAAGAAGAAATTAAACTGTGGTTTACGCACAAATGGTATTATCGTAATGCCAGTGTCATTTGCATCACCCAAACTTTGTTTCAACAAAGTAAAGCCCATAGCACCATCAGTCTCAATGCTCAGTACGTGGTCTTGTTTAAAAGCCCTAGAGATAAAGGGCACGTGCTAGTGTGAGCTAAATAGTTAGGAACTCCTTGGATGACACATGTGTACGACGATGCCACTCAAAGCCCTCACGCCTATTTACTGGTGCCAAGACGGAGGGCCTGTCGTGTACACGTCTCCGTCGGCTTAAAATACAAATCTATAGAAACCTCGGACACTTTTGGTCTGTCTCAAACATTGTCACATGACGTCTCTTCAGTCTCATCTTCTCGTCAAATTGATTCGTGCCTTGCACGGCAGCAGTCGCGAAAAAATCCACAAATTCAGGCTCGTGTCTTAGAAGCGAGTCTCAGAGAAGTCTTACGATGGTTTACGGTGACAGCACGTCAACTACTGAAAGGCATCATTCACACTCCACATCAAACCACACGCTTTTTTGAGAGAAACAAAGTAGCCTGAAGCAACTGGCAGATCTCCGCATTGACACTCAAACCAAAAAGCAAATCATTTTGAAACCTAGAGGTAGCGGTTCTCTAGGAGGTGTCATCATTCGCTCAATCTTAAAATTGGATCCCAATACCCCCAAAGTCATCCCCCACAAAAAAGCCACCCACGAGCCAAACGTATCCAGAAGAAAAAGAGCAGTGGTGTCAAGACCAGGCCACAGCCGCAGACAAAGACAAGTCCCCAGAAAAGACCCCAGAAAACAACTTCTTTACGCAAGAGAGGCACTACAATCCGGGCGCAACCTTATTTTTCCAAGCCACTACCTACAGCGACGGGTGACCGCGTCTAAAGTAGTTTCAGATTCTTCCACTTTCCCGTTGCTAGTGATGCCAGCCAAACCCAATTTGACACCCGTTCTTCCCCATTTGATGACAAAATGGAAACCCGTGTCTCCAGCAACTTCTCCTCCAGCGGTGACACCCTCCACCACTTTAGCCGCTGCGGCAGCTGCTAACAAAGTACTTGCCCCCAAAATCAAAGTCCAAGACAGATCGGGCATGTTACAAAGTTTACTGGATTTATCCAAGCAAGAACTGTTCCAATTTAGTCCGATGCGAACCCCTCCACGACGCGTGATGCCTGTCATCAAGTTTATACGACGTAGAGACAATCAATGGCGACGCATTCCACTATAAAATACACCTAGAACAAAGGATGGGTATTAGTGTTTTTGTTCTCCTGAACGCCAAGAGATGTGCCCTTAAAGAAGTGCACACCACCACCATCGTCGTTCTCCTGTCCAAAAAGGAAAAGGAAAAAGGAAAGGACAGTCTCGTCGTTTTGACCCCACATCCGAAAAACGCTTAGCCAAGCATCGACGTCTACCCCAGAAAAGACCCCATCGTCCAAAGAAAAAGAGGAGCAACAAAAGGGGTGGATCTTTGGCACTGGAATGGTAGAACATATGCTCAAACAGTCTGGTCTATCAAACGTTATCCAAAACTACATACCCCAAAAAAGAAGATAAAAGGATGCATGTCAAGCAATGGGCTTCAGTGTAATTTTTTGCTCCTGAACCAAAATGATGGCCCCTAAACGAAGTGTACACCACCTCCATCGTCGTTCTCCTGTCCAAAAAAGGAAAAGGAAAACGAAAATGGCAGTCTCGTAGTTTGACCTCGCATCCGAAAAAAAAAACCCATTAGCCAAGCATTGACGTCTACCCAAAAAAGACCTCATCGTCAAAGAAAAAGAGGAGCAACCAAAGGGGATAACGTTTTGGCGATATTTATAAAAAAATCGTCACATTTTTGATAAAGCGATAGTCAAAGAGTTCGTCAAAAAAGACTGCATAGAAACCCTTCCACCTACTCCAAAAAATAAGATAAAAGGGTGTGTGTCAAGTCATCGACGTCAGTGTATTTTTGTGTGTCCCCGGAACAAACAAAGATGTCAACCCCCTGAAGCCATCCCTCGTCTACCCCCAAAGGAAAGAAAAGGAAAGGACTGTCTCCTCGTTTAGCCAAACATTGGGACATGTTGTCTGTCCTGTCCAAAGTTCCTCCACTCATGCGGAAGCAAATCATTCAAACAGCCTCCAAAGACGTCATCGATGCCGTGTGCGAATGTTGTCTGAATGTCTTGAAAGGAACGATACCTTTGTCTCAACATCAGAAAGAATGCTTAGCAAAGCATCGACACTTTGTTCGCCAAATGGTCCAAAACAAAATAACCATCCGTCAAAATAAAACGATTCTGATACAACGCGGAGGATTTGTGTACCTGTTGTTATCACCATACTAAAAGCCACATTGGCACCCCTGATTACAGGACTTCTGAGAGCTACTGTTTCACAAATGGCTCAAAGATAAAAAGGATCAAGAAGATAACAGGGGTCTTTGGGTTGAAAAGATCTCAGACGTGACCCTTGGAATCTGATGGAAGGACGAAATCTGACTTTAGTGCCTTACAAACGATGGATGAAATTCTTTCGTTGGCAAGAACAACAGGCCCCACATTTACCTCCCAATCCTCATTTGACCGAGATATCCCAGTTACAACACGAATTGCAATCGTTGATGGATCGCATAGATTTGCCAGAAACGGAAAAATCGCAACGTTACGATCAAGTGTTGCAATGGTTTCAACTCTTTCACCAGAAAGCTTTAGACGAATCAGCTCGACCGACTCTGAAAGATTTTCTGACCTTGATGAAAAGGTCATCACCACCATCACCCCCACCACCCAGTTACCAAGACATAAACAGGAGAAGAAGAGCTTCAAACTCCTCCAGAGAAAGTACGCAAGTTAACACTACCAACATCCAAAACTGGTTGGATTAAAAAGATGATGGCAACCCCTTCTTCCTCAGAAGAGAAAAGGAAGGTGAAGGCAGAAGTTTAAAAAGCTGATTACCCCTGTTCAGACATCCTCAGCGACACCTATTGTTCTTCGGACAAGCAAAGCATTACAATCCAAGAAAATGCCACACGAACAAACGAGTAGCATCCGTGAAGAGTGGGTGACTTATGTTAAAAAATGTCCTGATGGAGAATTTGTTAGACAGCATTTATTACGATTCATCCCATCCCGCGGGATACCGAGGAGTTCAGAAATTGTATCGTGCTGCCAAAACCCGACTGAAAGTTGACCGTTTACCTCAAGTGCAACGAAGGTTACAAGAACAAGCAATTTACACTTTACACAAACTCATTCGACAAAAATATTCTAGAAATAGAGTGGAGGGCATCGATCATCAATGGCAAGCCGATTTAGCCGATGTCTCTCATTTGGCCACCTACAATCGTGGCTACAATTATTTGTTTTGTGTCATCGACGTCTTTTCCAAATTTGCCTGGGTCGTTCCATTGACTTCCAAATCGAGCACTGAGTTAGTGCAAGCCCTAAAACTGGTTTTGAAACAAAGCGGTCGTCACCCTTTTCGATGGCAAACCGACAAAGGCACCGAATTTCTGAACCAAGTTCTCAAAAAGGAATTTAAGAAACGAGGCATTCATTTTTTCACCACCGAGAAACCTGAAACGCACATTGAAAGAACGCATGTGTTTTACGTATCAACACACTCTCATGTACATCGACGTCTTACCGCACCTGGTCCAAGCGTACAACCAATCTTACCATCGGAACATCGGATGTGCCTTCCAAGAAGTGACTCCCGACAACGAAGTGACCGTCTTCGAGCTCCTGTTTGGTACGTCCCCGACTGTGGCAGTCCACAAGAAAGTGGAGTGTTGACGACGGGAGTTTGGGTGCACATTGGCAAAACCAAACCACACGGACTTTCGAAAAAGGTTACTTACCCAACTGGACACCGAATTGTTTCTTGTCACTGGACGTGTACGTGGCTGTCATCATGCCGTCTATAAATTGGAAGACGAGCAGGGAAGTGTGAAAAGGAACGTTTTACTTGCCCGAGTTACAACGCGTGACCAAATTAGAAGACGAAGTGTACGACATCGAAAGCATTCTCGATCGAAGAACCCGTAAAGTGGGTAAACGTCGTGTCAAAAAAGTCAAAGTACATTGGAATGATATCCACCGACTATAAAAAGAAGTGACCATCATGCCATTCAGCACAGCCTCAACCACCACAGTGACCACTCCTTCTCAGTTCTCGATCCGAATGCAGATTCTATAGATGGCAACATGGAAGTTGCTCCCGTCAACAATTTCATGCATTCCTTGTTCAGTGAAGAGGATTTGTACTTGAATAACAAACTGGTCAGTAGTAGAATGGATACTTACCCTTACCCAGTATACCTGGAAAATCTCTTGACGTACGGAAAAGAAGCCAAGAACATCCATCTGGATGCTTGCTTGGTATTGGAACCTGACACGGTAGGCAATTCAAGGACACCGTTTTGATTACAGACAAAGATCCAAACCACAATGTGAGATCCAACGACCGACGAAACAAAGTCAAGGATAGACGTAGTTTAGAACTGATTGCATTTTGGACATGTGGTTGCAAGAGAAGTATTTGCTGAACGGAATGGATATCCGCCTAAGACCGAATCACAGCAGTACCGGATTCCATTTGATAGCTGATGCTGCCAATAACAAAACAGTCATCAAAGAAGCCAGACTCTACGTGCGATGCGTGGAAGTGTTACCTAAATTGGGAAACGACATCAGTCGCACTTTGCGCAAACCACCGCCAAATATCCGATACGACGAGTGGAAGTAAACATTTTCACCATTGCTGCTGGAATCCGATCCAAGATCGAAGATCATCTGTTCCAAGGACAAAAATGAACGTGAGTGTTTCTTTTAGGTTCTTGCGTTCCATGTTATTGATGCTGGAGTGGGTACTGTTAGTTTTTGTGTACGGCAGTGTTTTCCTTCACGTCCGTGCTTCAGGCATATAAATCATAGCGTTTGTCAGTCTGGCTACCCATCGTTTGACTAGGCAACATTAAAAAATGAGCAGAATCAGCAAACTGTTGGAGCATCAGATGCACCTGGATGCGCTGGTTATGGAGGCGATCCAGGAGAAAGCCACAATTGATGAAGAGGAGGAGGAGAAGAAAACAGAAGCGAAGAGTACAATCCTGCCTCACCTCATCCTTAGAGCAAGTTGTGAGATGAAACCCATGGTGAGGACACCTCCACAGTGCCAAGCACCACTGCCATCAATACTACCAGCACCAAGACCTGTGGATGCCCAGACAGAAAACTGGGAAGAAGAACTGGAGAGGCAGAGACAAGAATGGGAGCCTCAGCGACCACAGCATCCACGGGTGCAGAATAGAAGAAGGAGGCCAGAACAAGTCTTCACTATCCCTCAAATGGAGGAATGGGATAGTGAAGCCAATCAAGCTTCCTCCGCTCTCCCAACCACACACATCAATGGGGAACAGGATTGGAATCGGCAATGTGTCTGTGGTGCCCGGCCTGGGAGGTGCATCATTAAGCAGGTGCATCTGAAGTTCAAATAAAACCCCAGCCCTTCTAAGGGCTAACCAGATCGCTAGAAAAGAGAGACTGATCAAGTTGCCCAAAACTATTAGTGCTTGTGTTTGTGTGTGTGTGTGTGTGCGTGCGCGTACGCGTGTGTATTTTTGTTTGTGTTTGTGTGTGAGCGTATATGTGTGTGAGCGTATGTGTGTGTGTGTGTGTGTTTGTGTGTAATTTTGTTTGTGTTTGTGTGCTTGCGCTTACGTGTGTGTGTGTGGGTGTGTGTTTGTGTGTGTGGGTGTGTTTGTGTGTCTTTTTTCCCTTAACAAACCCCTTGTCCCTACACTCATGAGTGTTTGTTTTGTGTGAATGTGAAGTAGTGTGACTATAAACACTAATTCCTTTGCTGATGTGATTATATGTAATGGTGTGTTTTGTAAATAAAATATTTCCTTCTCCAACTATGTATTGATAGAAAGTATAGTGGTTTAGTTAGTATTCATGTTTTTTGTATAAATATTTATTTTAGGTTAGCACTCTGATCCCAGTGGATTGTTTGGTATGTGATATGGGCAGTTGGTAAGAGGGTATGTTTTCCTTCACATCCGCGTTAGTGGTATATAAATCATAGCGTTCGTCAATCGCGCCGTTCAACATTGAATAAACGAAGATGGCCAGTAATATTATAGATAACATGTTGAAGTTGCAAAAGGTAGTAGATGACCTGGGGATGATGGACGAACTGTTGGTGAAAGTGGAGTATGGGTGTTATAGTCCCTGTAGAGTGAGGATGAAACTTAATAATTTGAAGAAGGCAAAGGACAGACTGAGAGAGCTGATCAAACCGGAAAAAGAAGAAATGGAGGAGAAAGAGGTAAAAGAAGAAATGAGAAGATGGAATGCTAAGGTGATAACAGAGGAAGAGAATGAAAAGAGCAAAAAGAGGAGATAGAGGAGAAGGAAGAAGAGGAGGATGAAAAGGAAAAGAAGAAGAAGAAGAAGAATGTAGTGTAGAAAATAAGATGTTGGTGGAGGAGAAGAAGAGAGGACACAAAATAGAAGAAAGTTAAAAGCCCTTTTCAGGGCCACTCCATTGCCTCTGCCTCGAAAAGATATCTATTCTCTCTTGCCTAAAAAATTTTAGTCGATCTTTTGTGTGATAGATTTATGTTCATAAATCTATGTTTGTGTCATATGTCCATGTCTCTGTCTATGCCTCTAAGCCTGTCTCAAACCATGTCTCTATGTCTATGTCTATATTTGTCCCTAGAGTAGCGAGTATTCAGTTCAGCCTCTTGCCACACTGTTCCGCCCGATTGAGGTCAGCCACCTACAACATTGTTGCCAGTGTTCAGTACCGTGACATCAATTTCCATTGACCCTAGAGTGACCCATGTTAAAGTCGCATTTGACCCCATGGTGCAAACTACCAAATTTGACATTAGACCCTATGTGACCCTATATCGCTCCCACTCACTACTCTGGTTGTTAAGTGCAGACGTTTTCATTTTCAATCGCATTCTTATGTTTGATTCAGCTGGGCAATTTGAGGGTGTTCGACAAAGTCAGAAGAAACCAGATTCTCATAACATATATCCGTTGGGTTTTTTCTGGTTTTACCGGCTTTGCAGTAGCACTTGAGAGAGTTTGGTTTTGTGTGACAAGAGAAGTGTATTGATTGTGAGTCTGGAGCTCTATCGACTATCTAGACTTTTGTGTGTGTGTGTGTGTGTGTGTGTGTGTGTGTGTGTCTAAATGTTTATGGAGTTATCAGAATTGGAGAGATCTGAAGTTGCTTTATGTGTGAATTTCTTTTTCTTATATATCTGTTGCTGTTGTTGTTGCTGTTGGATTTTATAACCGTTCCGTTCGGAACAGCAGAGGACATCAAGGGTTTCTTTTTAAAATTAGTTCCATGTGTGGACACCATAAATGAGATGACAAGTCTGAGATAACCGGACTGAGATAAGGAAAGTAAGGTTAGCAAAGCAGGTAGATTTCTCTGTCGCATGGGTGAGAAATATTAATTGCAGCTGATCATCAATATCCAATATATTATCGTTGTGGTGACGTGAGTGTATGATCGGACGCCAGGCAGGTATATACAATGTGTCATTTTAAGCCACGGTATTTATTTCCAGTTACAGATCTACGTTTGATCCCAAAAGAAGTGACCGTTTGGTTCTCGTTAGATAGCATATAAGAGCACTTCATGTAAAATTAATGTGTAAGAAATTGAATAATTTTTGTATATAAGACACATTAAATATAGCCTATTATTTTATGACATCCTACTCAAATAGGTCAGAAAAGTGAATAGTGTATGCTGAGTGGGGTGGGCAACATAATTTTTTTCTGCTGATCAATCAAGAAGTCATATGATATTAGCCGGGCAAAATAAATTCTGATTTATGATATTGACAGAACTGAAAAAGCCTCGGCATACCTCTTGGACGAAAATAAAGGGTATCATACATAGAAGTTTGATGATTAAGATAGTGTGTGTGTATGTGTGGAGAGAGAGAGAGAGAGAGAGAGAGAGAGAGAGAGAGAGAGAGAGAGTTGTAAAAATTAGTGTCGTCCATTATATCATAAACTGGTTGCAATACTCACGATGCATTGACTTACACGTAATACTAAATATGCAATGATCCAATCAGTCTTCTGTTAAGAGCGAGACACTCTCCTTCTGGCAAGCCTTTGCCCAAAAGGCAATAAAGTGGAAGCGAGATCGCTTTATTCGAGCCTCGAGAATGCGCACTGAACATTCTTTAACGGTCAATGTTTGCACTATATGGCTCGTTCGACGACGCAAAATGGACTTTTCGGTTACAGGCAATGAATAACTCGATTACAGGTATCAAATTATCATGCATCTTATGTACTTTGGGGACTGTCTCGAGATAGCGTAATTGAATGTCGAAATCGGAAAACATTTCTTGCGTATATTTCTGGTGGTTTGCCCTGACACTATGCAATGAAGCAAACGCGTAAGTGCGTGCTTCCGTTTCAGCGTAACGTAGGTTATTCCATCCTTTAAAATCATATAAGAGCGAAAGCGGGGAAAGATATCAAGGAATAGCTTCAACTAGGTCTTCATTAGTATAAGACATTTTTTTCTCCTACGTCGATATTATTTTAGGTTCCAGATTTTTCATTTGTTTCAAATCAGCAGTATCACTAATATCGAACGAATTAATTACACATTAGTGAATTTTGTACGAGACAAGCACCCATTTGCGACTTTCGAATTTAACCAAGATAGCGCGGTTGTAAGGCAATCGGCCGACGTACGCTCTCTGCTGCAAATAACCAGAACATATATATTCTGATCCATTTAAATTTCTTTCCTTTCCTTCTAATGCGGAAATTCGGAAATGGCTTATTTACTCCAGAGTACCCGACAGGGACGCTCTAGATTTGTTTGCTTCTTTAGTGATGCTAGAGACAGCTTAAGTTTTATTTTGAAACTAGGCTGTACCTTGCAAGAAATGACCTTTGCTGTTCATTACAGTCACATGATCGTTGCATAATTATAATTGCTTTTTATAGGACGTGTTTTATTCAGTCCTAACACCATTCAACCTTAATTTACACCACCAAAACACTGCTAAGCATGATATTTTGTTTCAGCCAATTAAAAAAAAAAAAACGCTTGTTTTGAAACGCCACTTTTTATTGGTTGAGAGTGAAAAGAGTACCTCAAGCTTAGAGCTTTTATAATCCCCAGGTTAGCCTGCCCCAGATGCACCAAAATGCATAAACACATCTTCCTCAAATTGAAAATTTTGGATATTTTTTTTTTTATTGTTTGATTGGTATCAATGAATTTTATTCCCATGCATTAAGCAGGTATCGAGGATTAAAATGCAAACGTAAAATCTTGAATTTTCTTTAAAGGAATCTTGCTATATCTCAGGTGAACAAAACTAGGATTTCCTCAGATTTGAAGGATTTCTCAAACCTATTTTCAAGACGCCAAGAAGCCATTCTGTTAAATTTTGAAACATAAGATGTGGTTTTGTATCCTTTCTACTGTCTCTCCCTATAGCAAAACTATTATTATTGTTTGAAGCAGTATAAACACGACAGTGTAAAATCTCAATCTGAGGAATCAAGCATAAAGTTGTAATGACACCTGGCAGAACATAAAACTCGGAGCTTGAGTCTGAGATTGAGTTTCCACTATGAGCCAATCAGAAACAGCTTCAGAATTACTGATAGTTGTTATTGGTCAAAAAAAAAGTCACAAGTTCAAGCGTTTTATAATGTACAAACCAGGCTACATCATAAACTTAAATGTTTAAAAAGAGTGGGAAAAAGTTACACGTCTGTAAGTGTAAGAAATATGCATACATAGCGAGTAGGACGTGAAGACTCGATGAAGTTTGGATACATTTACCTGTATATTAGAAATCACAATTATAATGTTCAGTAAGTCAGAAGGCCTTACTTATTTCATTCCTCTGTGAAACGTACTGTTATGAAATGATTATAACATATTAATTCCAAATCGATTAGAAAAATCGGGTATTTTTATATTTAAAGCGGCCTCTCTAACAAATAACGGAAAATGTTCCGCCTACTCATTTGCATATAGAATCCCTCAAAACCGAAGATTTTTTGAAATCTTGGTAATTATCTCAGTGACTTTAATAGATGAATAAGGACATTATGATAAACTGATGAAAATTAGACGACAATGTCAAGGTTTTATGGTGTTAAATTTGTATATACTAATTATTTCTGCTTGCACCGTAAGTGAATAAATATCTTGTCTGGTAAGCAAACTAGGTAAAACCATTTACTCCTGGCCGGCGATCGGCTTGGTCCTGGTCTCTTTCATGTCATAGATGATTAGTAGATAACACTCATGTCCGAGGGTTCGTTTAAATGGATTTATTTTACATCTTTAATATAGTGAACTATCTGTGCATAGCAAATACAGTTCGGGCGTTAGGTACGCGTGAGGTAGGTGGGGTAGGAGGTGGATGAAAAGTTCAAGAAAATTAGACTATTTAATAACTATTGTAAATATTACCATACCATTACCTGATCAAAAGCACACTTTTCATTTAGCTCATTTGCATGTACAATATATTCAGATTTGGGGGGGGGGGAATACAAATTAACTAATTTTGAGAATAGTAAATTCGATGATTCCAAATGATTTTAAAGCCAACAATGTGTTTCCTTCATGATTCTCCAATCTGAAAAGTCCATGTGACGCAAAAGGCGTCCAAGTCAAATGAAGGCGTCTAAAACGTTTCCTGAATGTCACCTACTTCCGAGGACCACTTCCTAATATAAATATGAACCACTCCATTAACGTTTTCAATGACTTGATTTATATTTCAGTATGTGGGCATGTTGCGATAACAAACGCCTGCTTGCTTCAAGATTGCTACTTGACATTAAATTCAAATCACGAATGTTTGATAGTACACTAGCTAAAGATAACCATGAAATAATTCAGTGGGTGGAAAGCGCATGAAAGTATAAAGCCTGAACATGACCATACGTCCATGCAATCCCTTCAGCATTTGATATTTTCTATATTCTTACTCAGCTAGACCGTATATTTCAAGGGTAAATCTCATCTTTGATTCATTTTAGACACTATTTAACATAGATATGTACTAAAATTTTTTTTCTCTCTCTCTCTCTCTCTCTCTCTCTCTCTCTCTCTCTCTCTCTCTCTCTCTCAACATTATAATTTACGGAGAAAATTTACCACAGCCGTATTGTTAACGCTTGAAGGAGAATATTGATTCCTGAAGTACGTCAACGACGTTCAAAACATTACCGCAACAACCATTTTAAATTTCAGGTGCAAGCTCAGATTCACACATGTGCCTAATTTTGCGATACAAAATCTATATCAAAAATTTTTGACGCTCCCTCAGTCAGTAAAGGTTTACTGGGTAACCAGGACCAGACGGACAATTAAACAATCATATGTTGGGTCACATGTAAAATGCGTACAAAATAATGACTATCCGGGGTATATATATATATATATATATATATATATATATATATATATATATATATATATATATATCACACGTTTCATATCATTGAATCCTTCACTTCTGAAAGCCTATATTTTCAATATTAATTTTATCTTAATTTTGTTTTGCTAGGATAACTAAAGAATTAGAAACGCATTCCAAACTCAGTATGAATAACATTGTAATGTATATTCAGAATTTTCTGAAAATGAGCGTTCTCTGGAAGCATTTGAATTCTTGAAACATATATCTAGCTCCCTTTTTCTAAACTCTCTCCGACAGGGAAAAGAAAACTACGAAGAACAAACTTAATAAGTACAGATCTAGCAAAAGTGTAGAAAAACAAACAGCAAAATGGACAGTAATGCAATTGTGAAGAAACCTACCAAAAGATTTCGAAACTGAGCAGACTTACGTGTCAGCAAAACTGTTCCCACCCGGCCATTACTCACTCTTTGTGTAAATTATATGTACATTGGGCATTTAGTTATACAAATAATTGGCACTGGTTTGATACTCAGACTGTAACCTATTTATGATGTCATTTGAATAATTAATCTTATATCGTATGTAACTTCAAAAAAGTACTATAGGTAAGAGTAAGTACCACTATTCCAATTTAAACCGACCTGCAGTAATAATTTTAAATCTGAAATTTGCGACGGTACAGCCGCACTCAGTTACAAATAAAACATAGACACGTACGTATTCTTAATGGTGAAGTTAGTAGTAGTAGTAGTAGTAGTAGTAGTCCTGGCGGTGGTAATGCTTCAGGATAGACATAAAAATCATTAAACAATTGAATCTTTGTCACTC
>JAECUM010038629.1:0-34813 GCA_016617855.1 Megalonaias nervosa | reverse complement strand
TTGCTCACGTTTCTGCACTTCTTCTGCAGTTCTCCACCATTCAAAATCTGTAGCTCTAGTCTCAAGTGTAGATGAGACTCCGCCAGGTGAAGCGATCATATTTGGGATCAGACTCAATGCTGAAGTGTTTCAAGGATGACTTGAGGTGATATTTGAAGCATTTCTTCAGATCACTCCGAGATCGCTTTCTCTCCTTCATTTTGTCGTAGAAGGTCTTCTTTGGTAGTCAGTCTTCTGACATCCTACTCATGTGGCCTGCCATCTCACATGTGATTTCATCAGCAGAGTATAGATGCTTGGAATGCCTGCCCATGTGAGAACTTCAGTGCATGGGACCTTGTCCTGCCATCTTTTATCCTCATCAGTTTGCTCAGACAGCCAATGTGAGAGGTTCATCTTCTTGGCATGACATCTCTACACCGTCCAGGTTTCGCATGCATACAGCAGGGTTGGCAACATAATTTCTTTGTAGACTTCAATTTTGTTTGCAGACTGATATCTCTGCGCTCCCACACATTTGCAAGTCGTCTGTCAAAGGTCACGCTTGCAACGGCAATTCTGGCGTTCGTTTCATTATCGATGTGTACTGCACGTGACAGTGTGCTGCCGAGATAAGAGAACTTATCTACTGCTACGAGAGTTTGGCCATTGTGATGGTAGGCTATATGTAAGGCTTTCATGGTGCAGGTTGGTGCATTACCTCTGTGTTCTTGATACTGATTGTGAGACCGAAATTGTGACAAGCTGAAGAGAAATGACTCATACCCTGTTGCATATCAGCATCAGAACTGGCATTCAGGAAACAGTCCTCAGCAAATAGGAGATCGCAAACAGTCACTTCCTGTAATTTTGTCTTCGCCTGTAGTCTCCTCAGATTGAACAACTTGCCACCACTCCGGTATCCGATGTCAATCTCAATGTCATAGTCACGGAAAACAGCAGTAAGCATGACGGAGAACATGATACTGAAGAAGGCTGGGACCGACATACAACCTCGCTGGATTCCATTGGTGACTGAGAATGGTTCAGATGACTCACCGTCATACACAACATGAGCGAGCATGACATTATGGCGTTGTCGAACCTTTACGATGAATTTCTTTTGGCAACCAAATTTTTATATCATCTTTCAAAGGCATCCACAGTCAACTGTGTCAAAGGCTTTTGTCAAGTCAATGAATGTTGTGTACAGGTTGACGTTCTGTTCCTAGCATTTCTCCTGGAGTTCAAAAGGAGCAAACACCATAAACTGATTGCACATTTCATGAACGATCGCAACGAGGTAGAGGCCATCCATGCATAGTGTGTAATCGATATTCAAGGCCATCCATGCACAGTATGTAATTGATTTTCAAGTTTCATGAATTCATGGATCATGAAAATACGAAAATCAATTGCTATGATTACAAGTTTTTATAATAATGAATTTCAAGAATTAAATAACAGGGCTATGTTTTAAACACTGCTTCCAATTATTGTTAGACGGATGAATACAGAAGTATTTTTTTTTCTGGTGTTATAAAGTAATATCTTCTAGTTTTTTTTGTTTCACATAATTACATTTTAACCAGTTCAAATGTCTGGTACAAAGGCATCGTATTTTTTTTTTTTTGCATTTTCATAGCATACAATTAGTACTTTTTTCTTCACTCCGATCATCGTAAAGTAGCTTTTATACGTTCCGAATTTAAATTTTGTTCATCGCCTTTAAGGAATCAAGAATATTGATTACAAATCCTCAAACATAAACCCGTTTCCAATCAAACTGATACGTTAATTAAATGGTCATACTATTCCTTTCACGTTATAAAACTTTAACTTGAGGATGACAGAAAGTTATTAAATAATCTCATCAAGTTGTAATCTGGAGTTAGGTAGAGATAGATTTGTTTATTTATTCATATTTTTACGACTGTCGTCTTAAATTAAGAGAAAAGAGCGAAAACCAAACAAGTTTTGTAAAATTCGACAAATAATTTATTTCCTTTCAATACAAAGTGAAAATTTAAAAACAAACTTGCAGTATAGTGAATTGAATCCAAAATAGTCCTAAATGTTCTATCACAAGTCCAAATGTATGAAGTTTCAACTGAATTCCAGTGGTGTTCCCAATAAATTTCAATATTGAATGTATTGATATGCCTGTAGTCTCAAATGTGCTAATGTGCCAATGGCATGGAATGTGGCGATGTGTTAAGTCTTTTGATGTATCACAATAATATAATCCAAAATGTTCTTGACTAAATTCACTATAATTCCAAATTAATGTTTTAGTCCAAGAATATTACTGAGCACATTGCAATTCCGATTAATAATAATTTAAAAAAATAAATACACCCAAATTAAGAACCGAATATAACAATAAGACGGATTCCGTTTCAGATGTAACGGCAAAAATGAATGTTAACAAGTTTATATATCCTTCCACCTGACATAGGCCAATATTAGCATTGTCTGGAAATGCTCTGCCAACTTGATGGGAAATTTCCTTCCTGGAACTTTCTAAGGTGAGAATCAAGACTATCTTGAACTCACACTGAAATAAACATGTTCACATTTAATAATAATAACCAAAATATTTAATCTATAGCCATAAAGAAATAATAGATATGTGTTATCTTGTTTACAAAATAAATGTTCCTGAACAGATAGTCCATTAACATGTGTTACGTATCGGCTCGTTCAAAGTAACACAAAGAAAGAGTGACTACAACAAGCTTTGTAAATTTTTAACAAAAATAATTTATTTCCCTAGAAAACACGGTGAAAAGGTAAATAGATGAAAGACTTACGATTTACGAAGAAGATTCCAAAAGTTTGTTCTAAAGTTGTGAAAACACATAAGTCCTGTGAATAAACAGTTCTAATTTGATATAGTCTGAATCTCAGTTCCGTTCCAAGATGGCGGATGATGACGTCAGACGAAGACTAACACAAAATGTCCAGAATTTTCACTGTAAATCACAAATTGTATTGTTCTGCTCCAATTTAGAAATAATTTCAACAAATGTCTTTGTCCAAAGCCAGTAGTGTTGTTCTCCAGGGAAACTAATTATTATTTAGAAAGTAGATGAAGTACAGCTACCACCACTAACAATACACATGTTGTTCCTCGTACGAACGAACAACTCTTTTCAGCACAGAAATACCTTTTCCTTAAGGTATTAGAAACTCTACAAGATGTTATGATGTGACTCTCAACTATGACTGACTACGACTATGACTGAATATTTCTTACAGGTAACTGAGCATTTAAAACAAGCTAATACGTCATTTCATGTACACATGCACGAAGACACGTGTGATTTCGAAATCACACCTGGGCATTACAAAAGCGTAAACAAGTATAATTAGTAATGACGTAGTCACAGCCAATCATTTACACAGCTTTTCCTGACTGTTTACTTGCAACGACAAACTATCATACAAAAATCGTGCTTACACGAGTCACATTTACGTTTTAAATAAATACGATGTTTCTAACAAACTATTAGACCCATGCAAACATAATCATCATAATAATAATAACTACATTTAATGATGTAAAAATAAAATAAAAAATAAAACAAAGAATTAGAAGAATTTAAATTTTAACACATATGTAATTTAACTACAGGGTCGTAACACATGATGCTTGACAATGGTCAGTTACAAAATACAGATAAACATAACATAATATCATGGAAAAAAGACAACAAGCAACACAATATATATATATATATATATATAAGACAGCCGAGAGAAAGTGCTATACCAATTATTTTGAAGCCTGGGTCAGTTTTCTTAAACTGTTCCCAGTCACATATAGTGTTCGTATTGGCAAATTACCTTCTTTGGCGCTGACCAGTGTATTCTGAACTACTGATTGATGTTGCACAACCATTCCAGTTTTCGGCAATACTGACGACAGCAGCTTGCCATATACAATCCGACGTCAGCAGTCAACGAGATCGGTTTCCAAGTGGATAAGTTGCTTTCTGTCCCTTGCGAATTTGCTGTTTGTCCCTGGCATATCTAACGCAACATGTTGACTGTGGGATCGGTGGCGAACTATTCTTTCCAGGTTTCATAGTAGTGCAATCTATCATGAAATGTTCAAGATGACCACATCCGTAGGCAACAAGTTTGTCAAGGTTTCTGTTTCTGAATCGCTCTGGGCTCGGTCTCGATTGCTTGCTAATCTTTGCTTCATTCCTAAGTTCTGTGACCACTGTTATCAGCTACAACACTTGCTCTCGGCTGTTTTATCGCTGATCGCTATTCTTTTTCCTCGGCTGACTCGACACGGACGTGTGATTTACCTCCTTGTCGTTATAGTCCAGCTCTATTAAACGCCTCTGATTCGACGGCAATATGTACTGCACTGCATCATTCAGAGTAGCGGGTCTCACCTGTTGCACCTTCGGGCACATCTAGAATTATCCAGGGCACCAGTGAACTGTTACTTCGCAAACTTGTCGACCAAAATGTAATTCGCTTACTGGTAGGCTAGGATTGTTTTGATTGCGCAAGTTCTGGTAAAGTTTCTCTAATTTTAGTAATTCTACCCTCGGTTGAACTCGGTACTGCTTGATCCGGTTTGGGGGTACAAATCTGTTTTAGAGAATTTACTAATTCATCGTAAGACTTCTTTTCAGGTACTGCCAGAAATTGTTGTTCTTGATTTCTCAGTGGCACATCTAAATGCAGTTTATTTTCTTCTTCTGTTTGATAATTCAGGGTTAAACACATCTCGAAGTGAACACTAAGTTCATCAAGGATGAGGTCCCGTCTTACGACACCGGGGTAATTCCGGCCTTTTAAAGTTTTTACGTTGAAGACTAATTGCCGAACCACTTCCTTTTGTAACTGTCCCTTCGCTCTCAGATTTCGTTCTGTTTGTGAATGCTGCTTGCAATGTATTAGAAGGAGTTGTCATTTTATCATCCCTTACTGACATGGTATGAATCATCTTTTGATCTTCATCTATTCTGAATGTGTCGCCATAACCGCTTCACCGAAGTGAATTTGTCGTCAGTTAGCGATTCCTTCTCCAGATGACGCCATTGACTTTTGAAATGTTCCCTCGCTCCTATTCATAATCCCCTACCTTGCATTCCTTTGTTAAGCGCCAAATATCATTGTCGAAAGAAGTTTTAATTTCCGTTTCGGGAGTCCTCAAGCTATCTTGATTCTGAATGTTACTCCATGGCGTTTCCCACCTCTGCCACCACATTTTGGTCCCGCTACCAAAGGTCTCACCTTCTCATGTTATCTGGACAGGCATTTTTGCTGGAGTGAAACCCCGCTGTATCCGTCGATGGACTGATACTCCAGAATGTGACAGATTTCGGCGCCAGCGGGATTTGTGATATCTCCAGCATATGACCCAGTCCAGTCAGTGACAATATAGTAATGCTGCAAAGTGTTATAACAATCTGGGAGTTGAAAATGTATGTAATGCTGCACCATGGTATAACAATATGGAAAATATAAGTAATGCTGCAGCATGGTATATTTCGGGTGTAGAAAATATAAGTACTGATGCAACATTGTATTTTGGGGCCAGTAGCAAATGTAAATAATTCTGCAACATGGTATATTTTGGGAGCAGAAAATGATGCACCGTGATATAACAATTTGCAGATTAAAGAACTGGCTTGGTGGCATTATCCAGTTGCAAACGTTATTGAAAATCTTTCATTTTATCTGCACAGTCTAAGTCCAAAATGTTGAATACCCGATTAGTTGCCTCTGAAGAAATGAAAAGGATTTTAAATAGCGTTTAAATCTGACAAGAATCCATAAAGCTTAATTTAATACCAGAAGACCAAGCAAAGAGTCCAAAAAACTTAATTAATACCAGGAGACCAAGCAAAGAGTCCAAAAGCTTAATTTAATACCAGGAAACGCAGCAAAGCTCACCAGCTTCAAGACCGTTGTCCACGAAGTACATTTTATTTCACCATATAAATACTTTATCAATTGTTGAAATGGAACGTTTCAGAACGGAATGAAACAAGAATTTTCTATTCTCAAAAATAAAAGATACGCTTCAAAACAACGTTTAAAAACGTGTTGAGTTGCTGAGTTCATAACTGTAGCATCTCATTTTCTGTTAGTATCTGCGATGACAATGATAAACATTTTGTCTTTCTTCTATTGAAACAGAATCAGTAACAGTATGGAGAAGTCGATCTGACAGATATTTCTCAAGCCAGCAAGGAGAATAATTTAAGACTTGGTTTGTTATGCGAGAATTTATATTATGTGACAGATAGAAACGAGCAAATAAGATATGAACAATTCAGACAAAGAACAAGTCCCAGTTTACAGTCAGTAAAATGCTCGAAAAAAAATCGGGTGTTCTCTAGTGACCCTGTTTATTGATACAGAGCACAAGGTCTTCTGATATGCATACGCGTTATTCCAGAAAGCTTTAAGGGTAGAAAGGAACATATTTTATCAGTTTTTGTTGTCATTTCAGCTGTCATGTTAAATTAGTAACTAGCCTCCACCTTCACTATTAGATTGATAATTGGATTTAAACTAACGTAATTTTAAAAGTCACATAATGTAACAATTTATGAAGTAAAGACCTTTTTTTTTTATCTCAGTTTCGACAATGAAAACTTTAGATAAACATTAAGATACGGAACAAATATTATATTTCCTCATGAGAATACATGCATCATTGGATACGTGATCACTCTGTGAGACTAAATACATTATTGGATAAGTAACTCACATAATCTATAAGTTTATTTTCGATATCTAAAGCATTATTTTCTGACCAAATGTTTTAGTGTTCCACTGCTATGTACATTAAATGCACCAACAGATCATACTATGTTTAAAATAGAAGAGAAGACAACTAGTTCGCAATCATGTAAAAGTGGTCACACTCAAGAATTCATTCAACCAGCCTACTATCATTCAATTATTGTTTTGTTTTCTTTCGTCAGCAAGTGACCATCCATTAGCTGTAAACCCACCAAGCAAAAATCTGTCTGTTTAAAGGACCAACCATTAGCAGTAAACCGACCATGCAAAAATCTGTTTAAAGGCATCTGCAATTGACCAGCCATTAGCAGTTATATGATGAACTGACCACTTTAAAACTACCTTTTCAAAACAAAATCAGAAAATGCTAATCAAGTCTTGGAAGATAAATAAGCAGCAAGTTTTCTCACAAATGGCACTTACGTAATAAATCACATAAAGAAAAGAACACACTATTCTTAATGGTTGTAGAGTATTTAGGATTTTCAAGATAATGTTTCCTTGTCTGCTGCTGCATGCAAGAAATCGAATGAAGTATAAGATTTTAACCATATATTTCGTTTGGAGAACCTCTGCAAACTTCACCACACATGTGCCTGAACCACTGCTTTGTCAGAGGCCCAGGCAGCAATAGGATTCTCTGTGTCCTTTTAATTAACAACAGTTCCCTTCATAATTGAACCCAGTGGTAGAGCACATTTTTCAACTTGTAAGTCTTATAGCTACTTTCGAGATTTCGTTGTATTTCGGTTTGGCCATTTTTCATGAGATCTGGTGAATTTGAGTAATACGATGTCTTTTTATGATGATATTCAATGAAAACGAATATGTTTAAACATGTGCAAAATTTATATAAATTTTGATTTAAAATTCCAATTCAACAAGAACATGTTGTAAGTAAAGAGGAACCTCCCCCCATAAAACAAATAAATTATGCTAATCATGCGTTATAGAGAAAGTAAGAACCACTGCATCTATCATAATTTCACGGTGTATGTATGTATGTATGTATGTATGTATGTATGTATGTAATATCTGTATATCTGTAAAAGAAATAGTCCATGTAAGATTTATTTAAGATTTGATGCATTATTTAACTAAAAGGGTACGAGTCCGGTCAATAATTCTTGTTCGAGTCCTGTAGATAATTTGTTTGATGAATCACACCGGACTGCTCATTGATATGCGGGGCTCCCGCAGAATTATTTTCGGGGGGTGGGGGGGAGGGGGTGGGCAAATATGTAGCGGTCAGCTATTAAGTTGTACGGATGTAGGCCAAAACATGTTTAGAAGTGATATCCGTCTTGCCTCTGAGTGCGTTCGCCCATGATTGATACGTATAGGTTCGTATAGCTCTCATCCAAATAAAACTATCTATCACACAAATTCAATAAAAAGTACAGCCAACAATTTTAATTGCATGGGGGAATATAAATACGATTTCATTTATTAAAATATTGAAAAATGAGAGAGAGAGAGAGAGAGAGAGAGAGAGAGAGAGAGAGAGAGATTGTTCGAAAAATCAACCTCCAAAATCTGTGTTGATACTGCTGGAAGATATGTGGATTTGATGTCACCTGTTGATTAAAATGTGCAATTTTACTGAATGCAAATCTTTCCGAAACACATCTGCATATATGCATATATGCATATATGCAGAGATGCAAATATAGTTTATACACTTACCTGTATTTGGTTATAGCCATACCTAGAGCAAAATTCTAAATGGCCGCAGGACAGAGGGTTGTACTATTCCACGTTGCTATAAAAGTCGCCAAAAACCGAATTTGATCTTCCTCGGCCCCTATTTAATAAACCTGTAGCCTAGCTTTCTTCAAAGTCATCGACATTACGGTAACATATAAAGCGTGATGATATTTCCTATTTCTTAATAGAATTGGCACAAGTCTTACGTTATAAAAGTTTTATATTAGAGATCCAACTGTACAATCCAAGAAATAGACTAGCGCTTAATGCTTAATATGGATCGATTAAGTAAAAAAGAGACCTTTATTCGACGACAAATTACGAAATAACGGTTCAAAAACTGTATCCTAGTCTTGTCTGCAAGGAAGTAAATAGAAATAGATAAATCTCAACTCTCTCTCTCTCATCGTTTTTTCATTTACTAAAGTTCAAACAAGAATTTAGTTAAACTATATACCTGTATAGCTGGTTTCTTGCTTTCAATTTCTCTTGCATAACAGACACTAGACAATTATGCAATTAAATTGTGTCCGCACACAATAAAATAAAGCTATGTACAAGAATCAATATCGGTGATAGCTTGACACGTGTTTTAGTCTAATAACTGAGGCTGTCCTGACTTATTTTCAATTAGTTTACTGTGTGCATGTATTTTGAAGAATACTTTTACTTTCACGCTTATGCCATTCTAGAAATACTCGCGTGTCCCCCCGGTTATAGAGATATAAAGGATCTCAACCAAGTCATGATTTAATATTGAATTAATGAAACAAGTTAAATAATTTTGTGAGCTAAGGCTCACTAAAGCTCTCAGTTATTCAACAAGTTTTATAAAGTCCATATTAAATCATTACCTATTTGAGCTTCTGTTTATCAAACAGTTTTAGAATGCAAATAAAAAGAAAAAAGAATACCCCTTTTTCGGTCTTTCATTCTGGCTCAGACAATACACATTTCAATTCTTGAACGTGAAACAATAGTCACAGACGCGATTTGAAGCAGTATTAAATATTTTGATAACAAATAACGTTTAGAAGCATAATTGTTAATAAATAGCAGTTGAAAGAGCAAATGTTCTGCTAATCTAAGGAACATTTGTCACGAACAGGATACTTTTTGAAAACTGAAACACCGCTGGACATTCCTAAATGTTCTTAAATAGTTCGCTTGATTAGGTCAGCTTTAAGGAGTAGCTGGAGCGCCATATACATGAATTTACATGCTGCTGTTTAGTAGGTTTCCACCTAAAACTTTCCATCATGGGCATTCACTACAGATGCAGTATTAGCTTTGGTAAAAGAAAAAGCATTCCAGTTATTAGATAATTTTCTGAACGAAGTGTTACTGGATGGAGAAATATGCTAGATGTAGAAGTGTTGCTGAGAACTGATGAGATTTGCCAGTGCTGGTCTGCATTCACTTGTCTGTAGTTATCAACTGATTGAATGTTTTTGTGACCGGATATTTACATTATTTCATATGGAGGAATGATGTGCATTAATAATTTTCTGTCAGCTGGGAAACCGGCACAATAAAGTGCCAAGATTTAAATATGTTCTTTGATCTCAGTGAAGGGAGTCTGAATCACAGTTTATGGCTGTTACGTATATGTAATTTAATTACTTGTGTGTTAGTTTTAAATTCTCTTTAATTTTATTTTTATCTTCATTACATGTTATTGTAATAACTTTATACACTGGATTTGACTTTTTTTGTGGAAAATTCAGTTTTCTGTTTTGACCTGATAAACACGCAGTCTATTGCTACATTATATTTTTTAGCTGACCTAGTTCCTGACCTTGGTTCAGAAATTAGTAAACACAGAGTGAAAATCAAGGTCATTCTTGGCTTGCGTCAGCTCAGTTGTAAACAAACTTTTAAAATTCATTTCCAGTGTGGGAATCATTGATTCTTAGCTAAGGCTACACTAGCCTACGTGCTAACTGACATATTATTTTACTGCGTTGTTCGGAGCTAAGTGACCACGTGACTCCACCATGTGATCTAAAACTGAGGGTTAAAACAGATGTTTTTAGTGTTTTCAGTCAGTCGTATTTCATACCTTTTGGAGCTCAAAGGTATTTTTTTGAGTGTTGTGACCAGTTGAGTTGAAATTGTTATTTAAAATAATTTATTTTTCCTGGAAATATAAGTGTTTTTCATCAATATTCTTGGACAAAAACATTTATTGGAAAGTATTCGGAATTCTAAAGCCGGGGTATTATTCTTGATTCATAAAATTCAACAAGGAGCTGTTGATACATGAGTACAATACTGCATTCATCTGACGTCATCGTCCTCCATTTTGGAACTTCATCTGGATTCGAACTTTGATTCAATTAGAACGTTTTAATGATAGAACTTATATTTTTAAATTCTAGGATTAGTTTTTGGATTAGATTCACAAACCGTAAGTCCTTTTTCATATTTTTACCTTGTTTTCTAGGGAAATACATTATTTTGTTAAAATTTACAAAGCTTGTTGGCTTCACTCTTTTCTTTGTTACTTTGTACGAGCCTAGTCACGTAACAATGGCATTTATAATCAAAAATTATAATTACTTCACAGAGAACCGGGACGATCTTGAACGTGAATACTTGCTTGTCTCCACATTTGCTCTAGAATTTAACAAATGTCACGAGTCGTAAAAACTTATAAAAATGTGCACGTGATATAAGAAGTCCATGGTCACGTTCTTTTCAGAACTAAAGAACAGAATTACTCAATCTGCATATGAGCAGTGCATGCAAAACGCACAATAGAATAAAAATAATAATGACATATCACATAGGTACTTCGAATGGTGTCTACATGCCTGCTGGCCTTGAGTGTCATCATTTTGGTTTCTCGTACCAAGTAATTAAACAATAGGTCTTCAGTTACTATCAAGTTAGATTACAGATTATTTCAAAGTATAATTATCAATCCCTGTATATGTCCATCACGATTACATAACGTTTTCGGCCACTAGTAAGAACAAATGAAGTTATAGACTTCGTCATCGGACCTTAACGTTCCTTTTCTCTGTGTTTGATATCACACCCGCCCTTATTTTGTGACAGCTGGTTTAAATAAATGTACAACGATAGTACGCACGGTATTGATGTTTTAATTAAAAATAAATTCTTATTATTTTTATTTAGAGAATCTTTTGTACCGATACACCAATATTTCATATCCACGACAACAAGGTGATTCTCAATACACATTTCATTTAAATCGAGCGGATTTCCCTAAATCGACGGTCATATTCATTAAATAGAACAGGGGTTTCAAATACGCGGCCCGCCGGCCGCATGCGGCCCGCCAAGCCGTATCCTGTGGTCCGCAAAATGATTGGCGTCACAAGGTGTCATGAGAGATAACAAAAGTGGTGCGGCCATTGGGCCATCGAAAATGCCCTCATGCGACCCTCAGGGTGGTTTTAGTTTGAGACCCCTGAAACAGAATGTTTCGAAAGAATACCAGGTAATTACAAATAAAATAAACCCTAAAATAATCTGAGAATTTGACATTTACCTAAGACTAGTGAGGGTACAGGCTTGAAGATTTTAATAAACACAAGAGTGTGTTGTATTTATGTTGGGTTTATTGTTGGATTTGACCACACACTCCTAATGTTTACTTAAATATGACAAAACCATGTAAGAGTTGAGCCGACATGAATCGTTGTGATTAGTCAAGAGCAAAAATTACTCTAGCCTCGCATTTTTACAACCACACTACAACAAAAAAAGAATTTGTTCCTTAAAAGTTTGTTATATAGATCTAAAGAGAAGAAACATTTACTGATGGTTATTTGCATTAAAACATTCTAATCTCTATCCAGTAGATTGACAATCCCAGTACGGTTCTGTCGTGTCTTAACATATTCACAATCTCGATACGGTTCTCTAGTGGCATAGCAGTTTCACAATTCTGGTACGGTTATGTCGTGTCATAGCAGTTTCACAATTCTGGTACGGTTATGTCGTGTCATAGCAGTTTCACAATTCTGGTACGGTTCTATCGTGTCATAGCAGTTTCACAATCTCTAGTGTCGTGGCAGTTTCACAATTCTGGTACGGTTATGTCGTGTCATAGCAGTTTCACAATTCTGGTACGGTTATGTCGTGTCATAGCAGTTTCACAGTCTCTAGTGTCGTGGCATGTTCACAATTCCGGTACGGTTATGTCGTGTCATAGCAGTTTCACAGTCTCTAGTGTCGTGGCAGATTCACAATTCCGGTACGGTTCTGTCGTTTCAAAGCAGATGCACAATCAAAGTACGGTTCTGTCGTGTCATAGCAGATTCACAATCCCGGCACGGTTCTGTCGTGTCATAGCAGTTTCACAGTAACTATTCGGTTGTCTAGTGTCGTAGCAGATTCACAATCCAGGTACGGTTCTGTAGTGGCATAGCAGATTCACAATCCAGGTACGGTTCTCTAGAACCTGAGCAGATTTACAATCCCATTACAGTTTAATTATTTCTTGTGATTAGTTTTCGCGTGTATTTCCTGAAGCACAGTCTTAAAACTTCTTGGTTGTTCCGTGTGCCACCCCCACCCCCTCCCACATCTGGATGATCCAGTCATCAAACATCCAGTCATCAAACAACAAGTTACTTGCCCCTTTGAGTCTTGTTTGAATCATTGAATCCTAATGTCACCAACTCTTTTATCGTGTTGATATTTTCAGGAAGCAAAACTGAATTGAAATGTTTTGACTGCGTACACAAGAAAAACGAAAGAAGTGTTCAGCATTAAATTTGTAAATTTACTGTTAATTCTTTGTTTGCATAAATGTGCTGTATAATGACTAGTCCCATAAATCACACCCCACCACACAAATCTGTGTTGATACTGATGGACGATATGTTGGTCTGATCTCACCTATTTATTAAAATGTGCAATTTTGCCGCATGCAAATCTTTCCGGAACAAACTTGCGTACACTTTAGACACGTACCTGTAATTGATAACAGCCATACCTAGCGCGAAATTCAAAAGGCCATAGGATAGAGGGTTGTGCTATTCCACGTGGATTTACAAGCCACCCAACAAAGGATTTGCTCCGGAAATATAATGCACATGTCACCAAAAGAACCCTTCAGCCGACAGTTGTTCCACAGCCGGAAGAAATACCGGTAAGTGTATAAAATGTACACCGATGTGTGCAGCTAAAATTGGATGCAGATTTTTGCATGTTTTAACGAATATGTGATATCATCCCCATAACCGATAATAAATATCATCACGGGTGAGGGGCTAATTTATCGGCCTATATATAGTAAATCTACATACAGCTTCATTTTTGCAAATACTCTAAGACTAAGTGAAGCTATTTTGTCAGAAATGTCACGACATGACACATCCGAATTTATAAATTATCTCAGAGGTAGACGCGGAAGAAAAGTAAACCAATTAAGGGTGCATTGTAACGGAAAAGTAAATCAGAATCCTAAATTTCGAGAACTGAGCGAAAATTTCATATTGATAAAAATTATTATTTTTTATCGAGGCAGATTTTGAATCGACATATCGGATCAGCTAGAGGGAACAAAACAGATTTCGCAGTGCATAGAAGACTATGATTGTTTCGATCTAATACAAGAAAGGATGTCAAAGGCAAACCTGTGCTAAAATGAATTTAATTTCATTACATGTATAGCATAATTTATGACACGGAATTAAAAAAAAGGGCATTTTGACTGTGTTTCTGTGATGCATAAACAACGAAACGAAGTGGATTCGTTAATTTGAATAAATCCACATGTCTGGAATGGATCCTTTAGCATGACCCTTTTCATTCCTTGTTTGTTGTAATTTAAAACTTGCATAGTACTTGTTTTAATTTAAACATAAAAACTGACTATAAACATAGAACAAGTTTTAAAACAAATAAAACAATACAAAAAACAAAAAACGTTTCCGAACGTGGGTATCCTATGTATACATGTTCAACTCTCGATCGTATGTTAACATAGGATTAAATGATCATGGTTAGGTATTTATCGATGTGTAAATTTTACCTAATCACTCACGCAATAAATAAAAACAGAAGGACTTTATGTTACTTTTGTGAGTGATTAGGTAACAACTTACACATCGATAATTACCCAGCCATGATCATTAATCGTTATAATTCCAATTTACTTCATTTCTCTCATCCTATCAGCGGATTTCATCAACTAAGCATTCACTTTTATGTTGCTCGAAGTTTTCTTTCCTTAACCTCTTCACTGCAGCAGAATACATAGCTCCATCTTCGCTGGCCAAGAATCGACGATTCTGCATATAGTAATATGCGATAGAATGTCAGAGTGGGTGATGCCATTGATCTAATGATGTTATGGTAATTTAAAAAAATTGCTTGCTGCTGTTTAAACCAGGCTATTCCTTTTCTTCAACATGACACTTGTGTATGTCATGTGTTTTTATAGCATTCGTCGTTCATGCTTTCTACGTATTTCGATGTTTCAAAAGCAAACTCGTGTCCATTACTAGTGAGACCCCTTGATCGTCAAATGACCCTGACCTTTAATAACAGCTGTTAGAACATATTGTTGAAGCGAAATGCTTTAATTTCTTAAGATTGTCTTGTAAATCCTGCCATATTCTTTCTTCGGCAAAAGGGGTGAGTGTCGGAGTGCAGGAAGGTATGTGCAAGTCATTGTTTTAATTTCTAATGGGCGATTTTAATCTGGGGGTTGTACATTTCGATCGGAAATCACAGGAGTGGTTGGGTAAGGGCTTGCTGTTGTTATTATGGTGTAAAGCGTTGGTACAGATAAAACTTCAGATAAAATGACCTGGAAACAGGGAACCAAAAGTAGTCCGCATAATTTACCGATGAGTAAAAATTTTCCTAGATCAGCATCTCGTGACCGTTTACATCCAATCAGATTGCAGAAAACTAGGTCAAATGACAATAATTGGAATTATATTAGCATGAAATCATTGTCAGCAAACAAAAGAAAACATCAATTATAACCCCAACCCACCATCCACCAAAATAACGACAACAACAGCAACAATCCTCTCCAAAACAATCTGGACATCTGGTTAATCGGCACTACACTACCAGAAATGTCAAGGACATTGCCAAAAACATTCTTCCAACTCCTTTACAAGAGAGTAGTTCAGAATACTTTTGCTGTATCAAAATGCTGAAAAATTGTTATTTTGTATCTTAAATCTGCAGACGCTAAAGATTACAATAATCCTTTCAATCGCAAAGAAGTATGCTCTCATAAACCAATTATAGATCGTGAGGACAAGATAATAAATACAAAAATCCGATACAGAGCATAAATACACTGCTTGACATTTCAATTAAGGTTTTATGAAAATATCCATGTTTCGTCGTCATTGCGAGGTGCAACACTAACTTTATGGATTCCCTTTCCACTCTAAAAGCAATGAAAAATCTTCAACAACCACCCGTTAGTATCAAAATTCCCACATCAACACGATTTGCTCATAAAATCATGAAGAGGCATTGTGTACTATTGACACCCAATAATTATTTTAAAGCCATTGTGTACTATTGGCAGCCGGTCATTATTATAAAGACATTGTGTACTTCTGGCAGCCAAAACCATTATTATAAAGGCATTTTTTACTATTGTCACCCAATCATTATTTTAAAGGCATTGTGTACTATTGGCAGTCGGTCATTATTATAAAGGCATCGTTTACTGTTGGCAGCCAATCATTATTATAAAGACATTGTGTACTATTGGCAGCCCTGTCATTATTGCAAGGCATTGTTTACTATTGGCAGCCAATCATTATTATAAAGAAATTGTGTACTATTGGCAGCCGGTCGTTATTATAAAGGCATTGTTTACTATTGGCAGCCGGTCATTATTATAAAGGCATCGTTTACCGTTGGCAGCCAATCATTATTATAAAGACACTGTGTACTATTGGCAGCTCAGTAATTATTATTAAGAGCAATTAAAGGGCAGATAAAACAACTCAATCTGAATTGCATTTACCTATTTCTGAATGGCAGATTCCATATACTGGCTTCAAATATTGCATACATTGTCCTGTTCTAGATACGTGCCATAATAGGTGGAATGCAAACTCTGCAAACAGTCTTGGTACATCGAACCCATTAATAGTGATGGCATTCCTCGTATAGAACAAATCTCAGAGATGACGAGGTAGATACTTTGGCGCTCACGCATAAGATACACATCCTGACTAGTTCAAATCTTTATATTATGAACGATGACCCTATATTTTGAAGGATTTTATATTTTCTACCTTTATCAATAATTTATATAGCTTTAGGTTTAGAACTGTAATATTTTTACCATGTGTATTTAGTCTTGTAGAATTAAATGTTTATATTTATTTGGAAGGGTTTATGTTCAGAATATTTTTGTTGCAATTTTTACCTTAATTTAAATTTCTTTTAATATTACTGATGTTACCTCAACCGTATTTCATGCATATATAAATAACCTCTCTCTCTCTCTCTCTCTCTCTCTCTCTCTCTCTCTCTCTCTCTCTCTCTCTCTTACAAGCCATAGCCATTAATCATTCGGAATCACTTATGCAAGGCTAGCATTCGCGATACTATATATATACAGTGGTACAACCTGTTATCACGTGAACCAGTATCTTTCAAATGTAACCATATATTGAACAGCGGAGAGGGGTGGGGAGCTTATAGTATAGAGGATTTTAAAAAATCCACGGTAGTTATTGCTTTTTTTAAAAAAGAAAAAAAAAAACAAAAAAAACAAACAACATTTTTTTAAATGCTTGTTCAGAAATTTTCACCATATAAAGTAACATATTAATACAATTTTATTTAGGCATGTGCGAGAATGAACGCATATTTAGCTTGCTAGAATGAATGCATAATTATGTTATTAGAATGAATGCATAGTTACACTGCTAGAGGAAATGCATAGTCAGATTGCTAGAATGAATGCATAGTTAGACTGCTAGAATGAATGCATAGTTAGACTGCTAGAATTAATGTATAGTTAAATTGCAATAATGAATGCATATTTAGACCACAATACAACATGATGACAATTGTATTATTTCGACTACAATACAACAAGGTGACAATCGAGCTATTTAGACTGCAATACAACAAGGTGACAATAAAGCTGTTTAGACTACAATACAACAAGGTGACAATCGAGCTATTTAGACTACAATACAACAAGGTGACAATCGAGCTATTTAGACTACAATACAACAAGGTGACAATCGAGCTATTTAGACTACAATACAACAAGGTGACAATCGTACTATTTAGATACAGTACATCAATATGACAAGGCAACAATTTTGAATCAGATATGCAACACCTCTGTATTGACACTTCTATTTTGACACCTCAAAGGGCGGACAATAAGGTACGTATGCACGTCATTGTTTGGGCGTAGATAAAGTATAAATAGTTGGTTTCAAATAAAAGTATGTAGGTTAAAGTTCAAACCAAAACAAGGTGAAAGAAATCAACAATCTATTGCCTGTGTTTATCGAACTAAGGGAACGAACGAAGAGATGGAAGCAAAACTGTCAATGCTTCCTTACAATCCCAACCTGAGATACAGGAGATTACTGTGATAAGCTGGTCTCTTAACAGTCCTAAGTTAGATAGACACAGGAGAATAGCTTGCCATTATAGTGATAAGTTAGTCCCTTGTATTCAAAGCGTTAAAAGCGGTGCAGATTAAACAGTGACTTTTTTAATGAAACTCTAATCGGATCCCGCATACCTTTTTATAATAAAAAAACCTAATTCTTTCTACTTTATCTACACCATAAAGATGACGTACACAATCCCTTATAAAAAAAACTTAGTTATTTCTAATTTATCTACACCACAAAGATGACGTACACAGTTCCTTATAACCCCCCCCCCCAATTCTTTCAATTTTATCTACACCATAAAGATGACGTACACAGTCCATTATAAAAAAACCTAATTCTTTCTACTTTATCTACACCATAAAGATTACGTACATAGTCCCTTATGGTAAATCTTGTGTGGTATTAAAATGTAAGTACCAGTACGAAGTACTTATTAATAACTTGCAGAAGAGATAAATTAAATTATAAGAAAATTTAAGGTAATGTAGCAGAAATGAAGAACCAAATTCCCTAGTTATAAGATACTTTCTCAGACATTAATCAATACTTAACCCAAAGTGAGAAATGATGGCTATTTGAAAAATTAAATGTTTTACGACTCTTAACCCAAGGTGAGAAATGATCGCTATTTGAAAAATTAAATGTTTTACGACTCTTAACCCAAGGTGAGAAATGATCGCTATTAAAAAATTCAGAAATGATCGCTATAGAGAAGTTTAATGTTTTACGACTCTTAACTCAAGGTGAGAAATGATCGCTATAGAAAAATTAGCGTGTTACGACTCTTAGCCCAAGGTGAGAAATAATCGCTAAAGAAAAATTCATTGTAGTATGACTCTTAACCCAAGGTGAGAAATGATCGCTATAGAAAAATTAATTGTGTTGCGACTCTTATGATCCTAAAGTATGTGACAGAAAGGAAGTGAAACCAGCACTTTCAGTTAATTTCAACAGACAACTTATTTTCTAAGTTACAAAGTGAAGAATGAAGAGGAACTTACAGTAATGTGAATTAAATCCCAACATAAAAATAATCCTGATTGTTCTATCACAAGTCCGAAACTATAGAATGTTCAGAATGAATTCTAATAGTCTTGAATGTAATGATATGCCACAATGATACAATCCAGAATGTCTTTAATGAGTTCTCAATAATCTTAAAGCAATATTTTAGTCCAAAAAGTATATGAGCACTTTGTAATTCCAATGAATAATTTAAATAATTTCTCTCAAATTATTTCTGAACACAACTGTAAGTGATTCCACAGACTTACGATAAACAGGAATGAATAATTATTTACAAAACCTCGTTATATACAAACCCCACTTGACATACGAAGCTATAGTATTTTCTACAGAAAAAAAACTCACCAGCTCGTACACGAAGTCAGGTTTTGAACTCAAATTCTTCATTTTTACATTTTTGTGAAGTTTACCTCTATTTGTCACTATATAGCTACTATTATACTAAGGTGTCGTACATCACTTACGGAAATTTATGATAAAAACAATCTTTATAGCTCTGCAATTCTCAAATACATTTCGTATTGTTTCTTTGTTGATGTTTAACCTTAATCTTCTTTATAGGGTTTAACATCCTGCCCGAATCTCCAATGTCTATATCGAACTCCATGAATCTCCAATATTTTATATCAAACTCCCTGAATCTCCAATATTTATATCAAACTCCCTGAATTTCCATAACAAAATGATACTCCTTGAAACTCCAATATCTATATCAATCTCCCTGAATATCCAATATTGGTATCGAACTCCCTGAATCTCCAATATCTAGATCATACTCCTTGAAACTCCAATGTCTATATCAACCTCCTTGAATGTCCAATATTTATGTCAAACTCCCTGAATTTCCAATATCTATATCAAACTCACTGAATCTCCAATATCTAGATCGTACTCCTTGAAACTCCAATATCTATAAAGACCTCCTTGACTCTCCAATATTTATATCAAACTCTCTGAATTTCCAATGTCATTATTAAACTCCCTGAATCTCCAATATCTAGATCAAACTTCCTGAATCTGCAATATTTGCATCATCATCATCATCATCATCATCATCATCATCAACATCATGAATCCCTTAACCCGAGAGGTCGTTGGGGCACCACAGTTGACTTTGCAACCAATTCTCTCCATCTTTCCCTGTTCTCTACTGCCCTTTGGAATCTCCAATTCCCATTCCTGTCCATTCCTTAATGTTGTCTTCCCACCTCTTTTTCTGTCTGCCTCTTCTTCTTCACCCTCGCACTGTGCCTTGCAAGATTGTTTTTGCCAGTCTAGATGATCTTGAGACATGACCGTTCCACTTCAGTTTGCGCTTTTTTACAGTGGTCAAGAGGTCTTCATAGGATCCGATGGCTCGTTGGATCCTATTGTAGACTTCTTCGTTGGTTACATGGTCAATGTATGAGATGCCCAAGATCTTGCAGTAGCATCTCATTTCAAAGGTTTGAATCCTTCTTTGTAGATCTGATGTGAGCATCCATGTTTCACAAGCATACAGAAAGATGGATATGACAATCGAGCGCATCAGCCTTATTTTGGAACCAAAAGCAATGTTGGTATCTTTCCATATGGGTCTCAACCTTGTTATTGTTGCTGTTGTCTGGGCAATCCTGCAAAGTAGTTCTGGTTTGGAACCCTAGTCTGTGATAATTGATCCCAAGTACTTAAAGCTTGTGATTCTTTCCAGCTTCTGTTCACTGACCTTTATTTCTGCACAGATTCCATTAGTGTGGTTTGTCGTCAGTTTGTTTTTTTTGGCGCTAATCTCCTTACCGTATGCTTTGGAGTTTGTTTCGAGGCGTTCAACCAAGTCAGCCAGTTCTTTTTCATCTCCTGCTAAACCATCTACATCATCTGCGAAGCGAAGATTTGTGATTGTTCTTACTCCGATGCTGACAGTGCTCTTGTGGTCATGCAAGGCATTCCCCATGATCCTTTCCAGGAAAATGTTGAAGAGTGTAGGTGACAGTACACATCCCTTTCTGACTCCAATTGTTGTTCGAAACCAACCTCCTCTGCTGCCATTGACGAGGACAGCACTGGTGACTTTGTCATAGAGGTGCTCAACAACCTGCACGAGGTTTGAGCTGATGTTGTACTTCCTCATAGTTGCCCATAAGGCTGCATGCCATACCCTATCAAAGGCCTTTTTGAAATCTATAAAGACGTCGTATAGATTCTGCTGATGCTGAAGGTATTTCTCGCAAAGGAGTCTGAGATTGAAGATTTATTCTGTGGTGCTTCTTCCTGCTCGGAAGCCTGCCTGCTCTTCAGCAATAATTTTCTCTGCTTGAGGCTTTAGTCTGTCGAGAATTATCCTCAGCATGACTTTGCTCGGGTGACTGATCAAACTGATGGTTCTGTAGTTTTGGCATAGCTGTAGGTTTCCTTTCTTGGGGAGCACGATGACCAAGGAGTGAGTCCATGTGGTGTGTCATTTTCCTGTCTGCCATATCTTGTTGCAGATTGTTGTTAGGACTGTGACTATCTCTTCTCCTCCTGCTTGAATGAGCTCTGCTGGTGTGTTGTCAATGCCGGCTGACTTTCCTTTCTTTAGTGACCAAACTGAAATTTCTACTTCTTCACGAAGAATGGGGTTGTCATCAATTTCTTCTGCCTGAGGGCAATTTAGTACTGCTGGATATTTACAGCAATCTCCCTGAATCTC
Source organism: Megalonaias nervosa (assembly GCA_016617855.1). Classification (NCBI taxonomy): domain Eukaryota; kingdom Metazoa; phylum Mollusca; class Bivalvia; order Unionida; family Unionidae; genus Megalonaias; species Megalonaias nervosa. The sequence goes on along the minus strand of JAECUM010038629.1, from coordinate 13,036 downwards.
CAATATCTATACAAAAACTCCCTGAATCTCCAAAATCTATATCAAACTCCCTGAATTTTCAATGTCTATATAATACTCCCTGAATCTCCAATGTGTATATCAAAACTCCCTGAATCTCCAATGCCTATATCAAACTCCCTGAATATCCAATGTCATTATCAAACTCCCTGAATCTCCAACATCTGTATCAAAACTCCCTGAATCTCCAATATCTATATAAGACTCCCTGAATTTCCAATATCTGTATCAAACTCCTTGACATTGCTATCTATTTCCCATAACATACTTCTCTCTTTGTTAAAGATCCTACCCATTTTAATGTGTAAATTTGCACAATGGTAAAGTAGACCGTTTGGGTCCACGATGAAACTACACGAATAAAAGTTCATACTTCTTAGTAGCTGTTGTTTTTATCGTTTTTCCATTTTGCAGTTATTAATACTTTGGAAATGCAGCAAAGTGTAGTACCTTCAGAATTAATACAAGCCACTATTAAGCAGCTTGAAAGATAGATTACTACCAGACTTCTTTTCTTATCGAAGTGATGGAGTTACACGTAACTATTTTCCGCTTACAAGTCAACTTGAAATATAAAAACAGTAGGTACTACAGAATCACGAAGAATTTAGGACTTGAAAGTCTTTCCATGTAGAAGAACTCGAAGCAATACAAAATCAATGCAGATAATAACAAAACCACTAATTCGACTGATAACAAAATGACACCATCAGAGCATCAAAGAAGGAAAACAAAAGAAACCAAGTAGGTAGTTAAAGGGGTGGATTTAAATCTGATAGTACTACATTGGATGAAGTATTAAATTAAGATTTTCCACTACTCTAGAACATATGTAGAAGCCACAAGGCAAATAATTTCTGACTTTAAAAAGAAAAGGTTAGCTTGTAAAATTTATGAATTGTTTTTGAATAAATTCCTAGAGATAAAGAAACAAAGCATATAAAGAGTCTGAGAAAAATGTAGCAATATAAATGGACGATTTAGTTAGAATCATAGGTAAGGATAGATACACTAAGATTAAAGATAATGCACAAGCCAATGTTGAACCTTTAGTTACGCACCATAGTGGCCCGAAATAACAAACATTTCAGAAGTTGACTTATTTTACCAAACTTTATGAAAAAGATTAAAAGTCTTTTAAGTGGTGTTGTTGAACAAACTTACAATGAAATAATCGAAATGGAAGATAAAAATTTATAAACGCAAACTAGAAAATGAAAGTTTGAATCACGAATTAAACAAATATACAAACGTGGACATAATTATAATCAAAATGGCTTTCAAAGAAACAATCTAATTCCAATTGATCAGCGAATATAGGCGTCGGAAAACATTTAAAGAGACTTGAAAGACACATCAAACTATCTCGAAAACAATTTATGGGAATAAAATTGCAAGAAATGGTTTCAATGACTTTATTTTAGTCTCTTACACTCATTCCTTTTTCTAATGCGTTCGTTAAATGTATTTTGCAATATATCGACAGCTTATTTCTAATATGGTTACTTACATTTATCTGTCAGATGTCTAGGTTGATATCTTTCTGTTTGGGACTCCTCTTCTGCCGTTTTTAAAAATGTGTTAATTCTTTTAAATCTTAGTTTGTTGGTACTTATTGAATATACCCTAAAACGTGTGATTTAAGTAGGACTAAATACTCCTAAATTTAGATGTGTGATTTAAGTGAACTAAATACTTCTAAATTTAAATGTGTGATTTAAGTAGGATTAAATTTAAGTACGGCTACATTTAAGTAGGACTAGATTTAAGTAGGACTAAATACTCCCAAATTAGATGTGTGATTTTAAGTAGGACTAAATTTAAGTAGGACTAGATTTAAGTAGGACTAAATACTCCTAAATTTAGAGGTGTGATTTAAGTGGGACTAAATTTAAGTAGGACTGGTTTTAAGTAGGACTGGATTTAAGCAGGACTAAATTTAAGTAGGACTAGATTTAAGTAGGACTAGAGACTTAAGTAGGGATAGATTTAAGTAGGACTAAATGCTCCTAAATTTAGATGTGTGATTTAAGTAGGACTAAATTTAAGTAGGGCTAGATTTAAGTAGGACTAAATGCTCCTAAATTTAGATGTGTGATTTAAGTAGGACTAAATTTAAGTAGGACTAGATTTAAGTAGGACTAAATACTCCTAAATTTAGATGTGTGATTTAAGTGGGACTAAATTTAAGTAGGACTAGATTTAAGTAGGACTAAATTTAAGCAGAACTAAATTTAAGTAGGACTAGATTTAAGTAGGACTAAATACTCCAGAATTTAGGTATACATAAATCTAAATCAGACAAGCCAAAATCTTGTACAGTATTGTATTATTTATCGATTGTGTTTTCAAGACTGTTTGCCACCCTATTCCTACGTTTCATATGTAACTATATATGTTCTCTAATACTTTTCTTATGTAGATTAAGTTTATCATAGTTCATTGTAGGCTTCCGATGACTATTATAGGAACTCATTTTTTTTTTTAATTATATATTTCTTCCACATTTCCGTTTAAATTTCCACTCATCAATGATTTCGTCTACGAAGTAGTAGCAGACTAGACCAAAACCATCACCTATCTAACATTCAAGTACACACTCTTTACATCCCTAACCATCAACTATCTAACATTCAAGTACACACTCTTTACATCCCTAACCATCAACTATCTAACGTTCAAGTACACACTCTTTACATCCCTAACCATTAACTATCTAACGTTCAAGTACACACTCTTTACATCCCTAACCATCAACTATCTAACATTCAAGTACACACTCTTTACATCCCTAATACATTTGTGCAGTTCTTCTCTCTCCTCGGTTCTTGTTTTCACATTTGTCTACAAGTACTACATTGCATTTGTGCCATTCGTTATCCAGATTAATATTGAAAGAGTCCTGTTAATACAACGGTGTGATACGTCAAACACAGAACTGTTACCTTGTCATCTTGTTGTCTTATAGTCTTTAAGATACAGAACTGTTACCTTGTCATCTTGTTGTCTTTAACATGTTTGAATAGTGTGGAGTAGACACATATCAGATATATCAATTTAGCATTTTCTTAGATTAATAGCAGATATACTAATTGAGAGTCTGTTTGAATAGTATGGAGTAGATTAATAGGAGATATACCAACTGAACCATTTGTTAGAGTACTTATAGCACGTTACCTTTGGTTTATGACTTTCATTTACCTATAGCAAATGAGAAATGAGTTGCATTGAACAGAACGGGAGATGCTAGAAATAGTACTCACTGCTGAATTGGTATACCATCTTTTTCCTACTAATAATTAATTCCCGCAATCTAACATTCCTAAAAAGGATTTTCATTAAATGTTACATTTGCATGTGCAAAGCTTTTAAGCATGCGTTAGAAAGTCTTTTTATATAACAGTCACTACCTGTACATTTTACTATATCCTATAAATGCCATCATGAATGAATGAAATAGGAAGAAAAGCGAATATAAATAGTAATTGTTGAATAACTGATTGCGATGAACTAGAAAACAGTATGACAGTTGGGGTTTAGGAGATCTGGTTCGGAGAAGAAAATCATGGGACAATGTAGATCTTGAATCATAAAATTTATTTATATGAAAACGACAGAACAGTGGCAGTGGGTTGGGAACACATTCAGTGGCTGAAGCATACCGGAAAGTGTTTACCAAATTGCCGGATTGCTTCAAACTGGGTATTTTGCTGCTGCTGCTGCTGCTACTACTACTACTACTACTACTACTGCTACTATCCTTATCGGAAATAAGCCGATCACAAACATACAATTGCATACACTACCGCTTGACACACATAGACATTTGTATTGTTGATTGCAGTTTTTCCCTCAGGTAGATAAATGAGTATGCATACTGTACAACGTCAACTACAGATAGGCTTAAACCGCGTTCAGAACTGGGCAGAAGAAAACGGGTTCAACTTTTAGAAACATAAAACTGTTTGTAAGCACTTCTGTAGATTGCATCGAATTAATGATTACCCAAAACTTTATCCTGTCGGTTCTCTTATTCCCAGTGTGGAGAAAACCAAACATTTGGGGCTTATTTTCGACCATAAACTAACTTTTCTTAACCATGTTAGATACATCGGAAACAAATGTAAAAAAGCCCTTGATTTAATAATAGTCATGGCAACAGATTAGGGTGCAAATCGGAAGATCTTGCTCTGGCTATATAGGTCGTTAGTAAGATTGAAACTTTACTTTGACTTGATTGTGTATGTATCAGGAAGATTGAAACTTGATTTTGTGACTCGGTTGTGTATGAATCAGTAAGGCTGAAACTTGACTGTGACTTGATTGTGTATGGATCAGTAAGATGCTTGATCCGAAAAACAGTCACAAATTTAGGCTTTGTCTGGATGCATTTAGAACTTCCAGAAAGGCTCTACTGTTAAAGAAAATGAGCCATCGCTTTTTCTCAGTCAAACGAACCTTGCTATTCATTATACTACAGTACTATCGTTTGAACCATCAAATTCTGTATTTGACGTAGTCTTTAGACTCCAGTACAAAACATTGTATGTTCTGAAATCAATATTCATTTCACCTTTTGACATATGAGATCGTCTTCACTTAGAAACTGCTAACATAAATGTTGGAAACGCTGCAAAAATCATCACCCTGGTTTTCACCCTCCCCCGTTATTTTTGATCTCTGCTAATTCAAAACATCCTTGTCCCCTCATTTCGCAGAGTAAAGTCATTGAAATCAGAACCGTCTACCGTAACTACACGTCCTTGTGTAAAGACGGGTCAAACGGTGTAGACAAAACTGAATATTGGAACACCCCATGACACCATCTCCCACCGATAAAGACTTGTTTTGTACTTCAGAAATTACAGCCATACTGAAAGCTTTAAACTACATTAAAACCTCCGAAAAAACAAATTTCTTTTCAGATTCTTTTTACACATTAAAACTGACAACCTTATAATATAACAGGTATTACAGAAACATGATGTGCTCACGAATTTGGGGAAAGTATTCTGTGTGGCCATATTAGCATCAAGGGTAAAGAAAGGGCAGACAAGCAGCCAATACTGCCTTGCACGCACCCGTACATTTCGTCATACCTGGTAATCTGTGTGGAATGACAAATCCACAAACAAGCTTTAAAACAGTAAACACACCGCTGGAGAGTGGCATCCCTCGTATAGAAAAGTCACATAAATTAGGTGGCATTGTGCTGATCAGACACACATACATGACTACTGCATATCTCCTGAATATGAACCCCGACAACAGCGCATACCCCTTGAATGTGAAACTCGGCCAGAGTGCATACCATACCAGTGTCCACTGACAGTGGAACAGATTCTTATCGAGTGAGTCGACTTCTACCTTGTGAGACAGAATTATTTTGACGTAAACTGGATGAAGAAACTTTATGATTTATCACCCTAGAAAATCTTGGACTTCTGAGAGAATACTGTTTATATTAAAATAAATGATTTGACCATATGTTTTAAGGACATTTTTACACGTATTCTTTTATTTTTATACATTTTACCATTTTACAGAATTTTTACATATATAGTTTTTTTTCTATTTTATTTTATTATACACGTGTTTACGTTTACTTGGAAGGGTCCTGAATTTGCTAGCAATTGAAGTTTGCATGTTTCAGTTTGCATCATATAGCCACTATTGTACCGATATGCTGTTAAATAATATTACATTCATAGCAATCCCCTCTCAGCTTATACAATAATTAATTACTTAAATTTAATTACCGGAAAGATATTAAACTTCTTTTATTTGCAATCTTTACATCGATATAATAATAATAATAATAATAATAATAATAATAATAATAATAATAATAATAATAATAATAATATTTTATACTGAAAAGTTTAAATTAGTGACATTGACTCTACAACTATCCTACTTATAACCTAGCTCTCATCGTGACATGTAATTAATAACTTGTACGTATTTTAGAGCACATGCTCGAGTAGGGCACAAATGATGACGTCACAGTAGATTACACACATAAGATGGTTCTTAAACTTTAATAAATACCTTTCGAATAGCAGCGGATGCACGTGCAAGCCCTGTGGTGCTTGCAGACATTACAATGAGCGACGGCAGGACTAGAATTGTGGATTCATTCGCTGCACTAGCCATGATAAAATATGATAACAAGTTCAGCACTAACTATGTACCACTTTGCGTCATAAGGCCCAAATTTTTAATTTTATAATTTAGAAACTTGATTGGCCAATTATTAGTTGAATCTAACTTTCAACCAATAAGATTGTTCAAGATACCTCGTCTTCGGAAATATTTAAATTTCGTCCGTTAAATTTCAAACATTCTCAAAATTTATCGGAACCATCTTCTGACTTCTTTTTCCCATCATGTCAAATTAAATGGGTTTTTTCTTCAAACAATGTCATAATGTCATTTTTACTGAAAGGGCCACAAAATGAGATTTCTTTTGCATACCATGCCATTTTTTTACAGATAGAGCCCAAAAATGAGGGGTTTTTTTTCTTTCTCAAATTATATCATTTTTTGATGATAGAGCAACAAAATTATGTTTTTCAAACTGTCATCTTTTATATGAGATTTTTTAAAACTGTCATTTTTTCTCGATAAAGCCACAAAATGAAATGTTTTTCATATTGTCTTCTTTACTGATAGAGCCACAAAACGAGATTTTTTTAAAAGCTGTCATTTTTTACTGATAGGGCCACAAATTGAGATTTTTTAAAACTATGTTATCTTTTTACTGATAGAGTCACAAAAGGATTTTTAAAAAAAAAAAAAAAACAATGCCAGTTTTTGCTGATAGAGCCATAAAATAAAAAAAATAAAAAAAGAATACAGTATGATGCAAATCTTACTGATATCAAGGCCATGTTGTGTATCCGGGTGTTCATAGTGTATTCTCTTACTGATATCAAGGCCGTGTTGTATATCCGGGTGTTCACAGTGTATTCTTTTACTGATATCAAGGCCGTGTTGTTTATCCGGGTGTTCATAGTGTATTCTCTTACTGATACCAAGGCCATGTTGTATATCCGGGTTTTCATAGTGTATTCTCTTACTGATATCAAGGCCATGTTGTATATCCGGGTGTTCATAGTGTATTCTTTTACTGATACCAAGGCCATGTTGTATATCCGGGTGTTCATAGTGTATTCTCTTACTGATATCAAGGCCATGTTGTATATCCGGGTGTTCATAGTGTATTCTTTTACTGATACCAAGGCCGTGCTGTACATCAGGCAGTTCATAAGTTATTCTCTTACTGATATCAAGGCCAACTTGGATAAAGGTAACGGATGTCTTATGGTACAATCTTGAGGCAGTTTCATAGTTGTAAAGATGATCAATATATCATGGAAGATGACCGATGTTGTCTGCAATTGGTGAGCGGTAAGTGGCTGCTGTGCAGGAAGTAATTGATGGCGATGCTCGATACACAGCGGAAGATATTTCTATTTTTACGGACATTAATTTGCTAGCTGTTTCTAATATATTGAAGAATCAATAGCACCTGATCAAAAGCAGACTTGGTATAAATCACCAAGCAGTTATTCGCCAAAACTGAAAAGAGTGACTAGAGTGGTTTGAATGAGACTGTCACGTGACGAAACATGGATTCACTATTCTGAACTAGACTCAAGAGAAAACGAGCCGAGACCACAAATTGCTGGACGTTGTCGGACTGTCGAGTGTTTTATACTCGTTATTTTTCAATGCAAAAGTCCTGGTCGTCCAGGTACCTGTGTCTGATTCTGCTAACATCACTGGCTATTAGTATATCTCCAAAGCTTTTTCCAAAAGTTCGGGAACGCTACTGAACCATCCGTCCGCGCTCTAGTACCAGAGGTGTTCATCTATTCCAAGACAACGCCCCAGAGCACAAAATCCGCCGTCGTGTCAGATGTAGAAGCACAGCATCCAAAACTTCGACACATCCCCCATAGCTTTACGTCATCATTAGCTGAATACATCCAAACTTTTGACACATCCCCCTTAGCTTTACGTCATCTTTAGCTATATACATCCAAACTTTTGACACATCTCCCATAGATTTACGTCATCTTTAGCTAAATACATCGAAACTTTTGACACATCCCCCATAGCTTTACGTCATCTTTCGCAAAATACATCCAAAACTTTGACACATAACCCATAGCTTTACGTCATCTTTTGCTAAATACATCCAAAACTTTGACACATCTCCCATAGCTTTACGTCATCTTTTTTTTGAATACCATTATCAAAAGATTACTGAATGGGCAGACGATTTGAAAGCCGCCAAACACTTGAAAGTATACGAACAAAATACCATTGTATGGAATCCTGTTAGGACCAATCGCTCCATCGTGTAGTATTTGACCGAGCGATGGAGCTATGAAGCGATGCGATGGAGCGATGGCAATTTCATCGCTCCTTCGTATCGCTCCATCGCCTCATAAATGGGGTCTTAATTCACCAATATTATGTCCAGCTGGAATAAACAGCGACCCGTTTGGCATGTGATGTCTGTGCGTCCGTCCACACTTTTGTTTTTGCAGGATAACTTGAGTTTAAAGTAATGTACAGCCATGAAACTGGTGGGCGATAGGTTCCACTTTATGTAACACAGACTCGTGTTGATATTTTTGTATACATGGGCATAGAAGTCAAACGTCATCCGGGCCGTGCAGGGGTGGGTGGGTGCTCGGAATGATAGGAGTTACTTTTCTTTCCTAATATTGCAAAAATTTCTAATGATAATTAAAGTGGTTAATTAGTTAATATCCCCCACATGATAAAGAATGACGTAAAAGCTTATTCAGCTTGCATGTAAGTTTTTACATCATTATGAAACGCTTATTAGTATAAAAAACGATTGAAAAGTATATTTACCTCATACCAACATTTATTTCAAGTTTTAAAAGCAGAAAGAAGTATCTTCGTGTGGAAATAGTTATTCTTGAAGTAGCTTCTTATCCATTGATCAAGGAACACCATTTTGTAAATTTGTTAAAAATCACGTGATTTTGTTGTTTATTCTCTTCCCATGTACAAAATGCGATGGAGCGATGAAGCGATGCGATGGAGATATGAAATTACCATCGCTTAATCGCTCCATCGTACCGCATTATCCCACCATCGCATCGCTCCATCGCATCGTGGAAAAGTACACGATGGTGCGGTGAAGCGATTGACCCTAGCAGGATTCCATAACTTTGAGAGGATGCACTGTTCACCAATAAAACATACTAATATTCAGATCTTTGTAAATACACCTCGTATAATAATAAAACGACATTCTTTGAAAGAACATTTACAAGTTTATTTGCGCGAACTCATCCATCGTATAGAAGATAAAAAACATCAGATGGTGAGTCAGTAATGGTATCAATAACTGTTTTAGGAAAGAGAGCATTAGATTGAAAGTGCTTTTAATTAGGCATAAGTACTGAATGAAGAAAAAGACACTTTCAGGCTTTGCATGGCTATCTAATACAGTTTACATGCCAGAACTTAATGTATACTGACTTGTCCTTGACACATAATGACAAACTAAGAGTAACAGCTGTCTTGTTAACGTTTCCAGCAAATGTACGTTTGAGACATTATTAGACAATAAATCTTTAAAGATGGAATCAAACAGCAAGTCTGTGCAATTATCCATATCAGTCTCTTGGGCCTTCAAGTCGCGAAGGAGCATATTGTTTAAATAAAAGTCTGGAAGCAGGATGCAATTTTCTTTTAATTTGGAGTTTTCTTGAGAATTAATGTCATCCAGACTGAGTCATCTAATAGGGCAAGAATGATCTGCTCGATACCGACCTGTTGGCTCACGTTTTCAAACGATTTCATTATCATTGAATTCTGAGGAAATATATTTTTCTCGCCGAGTGTCAAATTAACATTCAATTCTGTTATCACCCAAAAATGTACTCGTTTAAGACACGTCTGATTATTAAATATATTCATGACAAATTAAATTATTTTGTTTCTTTATTTCAGTAGAAAGAATTTGAAATGGATTCTTTTTTTTCAAGTTCTGATGGCATCAGATTTGTGTGCAAAGTTCAGCCTGAGGCCACAGAATGAGCCATTGAAGTCTGCATTGACTCACGGACAATATCGTCTGTCTGTAACTGTACGACAAATGGTGATTTTAAACAGAATATGACACAATAAAAAGATGAAATAAAATGATGTAGCGTTAAATAAATCACATTTGCTATTGTTGCTGATTAACATTTATCACAGACAGTTATTTTTACCATCCTTACATGGAATTTGGGGACAGGCAGAGCACAATACTCTGACTTCTTTCTGGTTTTGGTTTGCTTACTCTGATGTCTTCACACAATGTACCCTCAACATTAGTCCGTAGCATCTACCTTATGTTTCAGTATCAGAATGATACTCCATTTGGTACGTACTCGGCCTTGTCCGTCGCAAGCTAGAAAAAGGGAAAATAAACCTGGGACATAAATAGTGATCATTTTGATTTGCCATCATATCCGTTGTAATTATTACATCTTATCACATAGTCCGTAGATTTTGCCTATGGTGTGTGCAGTTTCATATTTTTTATATTATAACACGTGAACATATCACTTTATGTGATTCTGATTGGTCCAAATAAACCCATGACATTATTGTGCAGTATTCTCTTTACTGAATGGCTGCAATCGTGGGAAAACGTTTTTAACCCCACCTTCTGGAATTTGCTGTTTTCAATGAACGTTTTTGGCCGCCATTTTTCGAATAGACTCGAGAAAGGGAATTGGGGAAAAATGGTCTCGTATGTTTCAGTATGTCCCACCCAGTTACATTATACTGACTCCAGGCCAACCAGTCCTAGCACTAACCTTTCAATGATGAACGCCAAGTGGAGCAGCCGCTAGTACCATTTTTATGTCTTGGGTATGACTTGGCCCGGGTTTGAACACTCGACCTCTCGCATTCGAGGTGGACAATCTAACCACTTAGGCCACCGGAGCGGTATATATGCTGAAGATATCTTACACTGACAGAGATGTGAAAAGGTAAAGATATTTAAAAAAATAAAGTCCACTTTTATTCTTCCTACAACTGAACGAGACAGAAGAAAATAATGGCATATTCTTAAATTCAACTTCAAAGAATTGGTTTTCCTTACATAAATAATACAAAGAGAAGATGCATTTAAAAAAATGACTACAACAAGGCCTCTTTCAACTTGAAAGCGGACTTTAGAATCCGTTCAGGTAGCAACGTCAGCGGAAGGCTTAGAATCCGTACATGTAGCAATGTCAGTGGAAGACATGCGCGATCGGGTCTGACGACTTTCTCTGGAGATAAACATATGCGTGTTTATTTTATCATTCATACACAATTCAATTCCTAATACTTGGACAAAGAAAAATAATACTAGCGGCATCACAAAACAAATCAGAATAAGAAGAAAGTTTGGGAGGAGTTGTGGCGGGCATCCGATGCAGGATTATTCAATACTGTTGTGGCTTCCGCTCAGCTGAATGTTTACCATTTACATTTTGCAATATGGCCGTCTAAATCGTGTATACTTCCATAACAAAATTTTATGAAATATACATTTATATCAACACTGCATAGTCATAGCTTATACACGGTTTTGGATAGAGGCGTAACTGACCAGTTCATGTTTGGCTAGCAGAAAAAATTTCGGTCACATTTGATACCGTACCTCTTCATCTCATACTAAAGTTCAGTACTTTCTTTGTGACATTCTGATATGTCACCTGGGTAAAATATCAACTGTTAAGAAACCAATATTAACTTGCAACGCATCGCGACTGGGCAATTTGATTTCAACGGAAACAAATTTATTTTGGTAGCCTTAGCTTTTATCTTATCTGCTCAAGTCGGCAGTGACATCAAAGTCATGCTAATACTTAGTATTGTACGCCTATAACTGATGTCAATCATTTACTTATAAATATCAATCAATAATCTATTCATTTCATATTCTATGCCAGCCCACGTCCACAAATTCCATCGTGGAGACGTAGTGTAATGGCAAAATCTAACCCTGTATTATTACAAGGGAAGCTGAGTTGTTTTTGTCAGTTTACACCTTTACCGTTCAGAGTTATCCTGCTCTTATTTTAGGATTACTTCATTAAGATACAAACACATTCATGGCACTTTTGCTCTTTTAGCTGAAAGTCTGAGAGGAGACAGATAACAACGTCTGAAAGCGAGAAAAGCGTGGATAATATTCCCAGCAATGACACCTTTACATGAATCTGCTTGGTTCTTGACTTAAGGCATTTGACTAAAGCAATAGAAAATATATCAACCGTTGCTCTCTCTCTCTCTCTCTGATACACCTACTCCTTCCGCAACTACTCTTTGTGAATCATTAGTTTTGCCAAAATGAGAAATGGCTTTAAAATTTAGCTGATTATTTGTGTGGTTAAGCCAGAAACGTATCCTTTGTGGTGCCTAGAATTATTGGCGGCATGATAAGCTGATTATTTGTGTGGTTAAGCCAGAAAAGTATCCTTAGTGGTGCCTAGAATTATTGGCGGCATGATAAGCTGATTATTGAAGAGTACATGATGGACCTTTACTTGCTGAACAGGATATTTTACCCGTGTTGTCATTTTTGGGAATTGTTATTTGCATCTTTGACCAAAGGTGCAAATAAGGCATACAGAAGAGTAAGGTTCCATACCAAATTTCAAAAAGTAAACCACAGGAGCTTCCTGAACCAATCGAATAAAAATAAATGGTGTTTTTTTATTTAATGGTCAATGTAGTTTTCTGGTGTTCTAAGAACTTTATCCACACTAAGTGATTGTCATGTGTTATCGTGTCAGATACAACGTGTCATCGTGACAAATACACCCACTTTAAACGAGTGATACGACTTCTGTATCTTGCTGCTAAATCTAACTCTACTATTCAGTTTTATTACCATGTTACTCGGCAAAGAGATACCGCCACCATCATCACCAGCATGGTTCAGTTTTATTACCATGTTACTCGGCAAAGAGATACC
>JAECUM010038628.1:0-12370 GCA_016617855.1 Megalonaias nervosa | reverse complement strand
AGCGTATATATATATATATATATATATATATATATATATATATATATATATATATATATATATATATATATATATGTGTGTGTGTGTGTGTGTGTGTGTGTGTGTGTGTGTGTGATTTAGATTTTCAACGTAGCTTTAAAAGATTTTCAGTCATATCGCTACGTTGTCTGCAGTGTGGCAGTTTATAGTGATGTTTAGCACTGGGGCATCGTGCCGCAGACATGTAGCATGATGTCCAACCCATTCACATTATCCTGACACCAGGCCGACCAGTCCCAACACTAACCTCTTAATGTTGAGCGCCAAGCGAGGCAGCTGTTAGTACCATTTTTATAAGTTTTTGGTATGACACGGACGGAGTTCGAACCCGCGACCTCCGCATCAGAGGCGGACGCCCTAACCACTTAGGCCAGCGGAGCGGTCGAAAGGTTTATAAGATTTACACTGCTGTTCATGAAGATAGCGTTCATACCCGTGCAGTTTGTATTTACATTTGCAATTTGTGTACCGATGTACATGGGTATAAACTGAGTGCAACCGCAAACAGCATAGACCCTGATATGCAGTTACATAATGCGCAGGCATGTCAGGGTCTATGTTGATTGTTCTACTGATTACTGGTAACAAGCTGCGTGGATCTGTATCTGCCAGACCATTATACGCCAGCTGATCTGGGTATGTGCAGTTTGCAGTTGGATTACACGTATAAGCGAGTATAAACGGTATGCATTTCATCTCAGATCCGCGGTCACAAGAGTATGACTTTTGAATTAAAGTGGGTGACCAGTCTAAATTAAAATGAAGGACTCGAGATAGTATTTTACATAATTCTGTCCTTTTGGAAGATAGGAGAAGACTAGGATAGCGAAAGCAGACACATGCCTTGATCAAAACCTTCGTCCCAACTTCCTAATTTTATTGTTGATAATCCTGGAAAGGAAATGCAGTCTGGCTATTACAGTCCGTTCAAAAGCTGAGCATTTTTTTTTTTTTTTTTTTTAAATGAACATTTGTGTGAGTTGCTTGTAATGAAACGGCAGCGAAAATTGCAGGAATTTTATTTCTTTTAATTTCAAAACAATAAATAAATAAAGAAATACATATAAAATGTGCTGACCTTAAGAAAATGAAAATGTCAAGATCTGTAATGGCATCTCGAACCTCTATTAATTGTTCACTCACCTTTCTCTAGAGATGATACTTTGGTGTCGATGATTTCCACGGCTGAAGTCAGAGTAATGAAACAGAGTAGCACTGTCAGGAATAATTCCTTTAACTTCATTGTTATCGTAACGTCCGCGTCATTAAAATTCCAGACAAACACCACTTTGTTTCAACACATCAACTTGTTTTCTTGAAGGGAAGAATTTTAATCACGTGACTTGAGTACCAGATCCAGCAGGAACTACATACTTATATTACAACTGCCCTGGATTTAACTCGTTGCTATGGCGATAAGACGTAGGTTCAATACGTTTACCTTGATTAAGAGCCTGCCAGCTGGTAAGTGCAAGTAAATATTTCTTAATTAACACGCTCTCTCTCTCTCTCACACACACACACACTCACACACAGTATATATATATATATATATATATATATATATATATATATATATATATATATATATATATATATATATATGCGCTTGTATCTTTGGCCATTTATATCTTGCATATATTGGTATGTTGAACAAACATTAATAATAATAATAATAATAATAATAATAATAATAATAATAATAATATTATTATTATTATTATTATTATTATTATTATTATTATTCGCTTTTTAATAAAAGGAATGAACGACTGGGTCAGTTACATTGGAATTTTTGTCAGTTAATGATCACGGCGACTCCACTTCTTTCTTTCTTTCAACAAAGTCTCTCTCATTCATACAACTTTAAGAATTATTATTATTATTATTATTATTATTATTATTATTACAGTATATTATTCGGATCTCAATTTTTAATAAAAAAGACTGCAGGAGATAGTTACATTGGAAGTTTTGTCCGTTAATGATCATGGCGATTCCACTTCTTTCTCACGCATTCATTCAACGTTAATAATAATAATAATAATAATAATAATAATAATAATAATTATTATTATTATTATTATTATTATTATTATTAGTAGTAGTAGTAGTAAATGTTGTTGTTGTGGTACTAGTAGCACAAATATTATTATTATTATTATTATTATTATTTGCTGAGTATTTCAGATTCCGACCATCCGTCTAGGTCACTCGTTGAAATATTGACCTGTCGTTTGTAGCTAAAGTCTTCCTTATTTTAAATTCCTCACAATCAAGCGTTTTGTCCGTTTGTTCGTGTGTTCTTTACGCATTGATTGCACACTATTTCACATATATCCATGGAAGTTCCTATGTGGATGCATCTAAACGAATGCAACATAACCATACAAAATTAGGTCGCTGTAACCTCATTTCACGTTTAAGGGACTTTCGTATTGTATTCCATTGTTCGTTACACCCTCAACTTCATGAATCCTATTACATGTAGACTCATCAGATTTCGCTAATGAATACATTAATTTCAACACAGGTAACTGTAACCTACATTTCCAAATTGAGGTAACCGTTTTTAGCTATTTGTTCATTATACCATTACATTTGAAGCTTTTACATTTAGGCTCATCAAAGAGTTTTTGAATACAGCCCAGGCGGATTAATCGACTATACCAAACGTAGGTCACTGTGTGTCAGTTTTTTTTTAGACTTTACTCTAATTTCACTTACACACATGAAAACTAATAAATGGATGCATTTGAAGGATAGTAATTCGGCCATACGAATAGTAGATCACTGTGACATAATTTTCACTTTTGAGTGACCTGTGTATTATTTGCCACTTGTTCTTTACATGTTCATTATTAGCTTGGAACCTGTTCCATCTCCACCCATGATAATTGGTTGCGAATGCATCTCTAGAGGAGGAACGCAATCACATCAAAATTAGGTCAGTGTGACCTAATGTCATAGTTTGATTGTTGCTTGTATTTTTGTTTGTGTTTAAACCCTATTAAATTTTGACTAATCAAACTTTGTAATGTTGATTCATCTTGTCTGAGTAACACTTTTTTTTTTGGCAGTAATATTTCCTTTCTTCACATGGTGACTGAGCAGTAATATCAACTTGGATTCGCAACAAGTCAGTGATGGTTCTAATCCTACCAGGGCCAGATTGAATCGACTGTCATGGAGTATCTCGATGCAAGGCATTTAACTTACGATGCTTCGGCGTCTGTCTTTTATAATCCATTCCAATAAAAGTTATTACCTGCATACTTCACTTACTTAGCGCGCATAAACAATAAAGCTGAATAAAAATAAAGATGAATCAACTCAACTGTTAACCTAGATGAAGCAAAGAACCTCCGAATTATGGAATTTCTTAGGCAACAGAGGTGTACCAATATCCACCGGAAAAATCAATATTGATTCCAAGAGCCAGATGAGTGATGGACGTGGCTTGGAAAAATCAGAGAGGGAAGCGAACGTGACGTGCGGGAAACTAATAAACACCATATCAAGAAGTTAATAGTCACTTGGGAGAAAGAAATGTGAAAATTGCATATTGGTATTTACCCCATATTGTTTTGTTTGTTGTTGTTTTTTTTTTTTGTTGTTGTTGTTGTTTTTGTTTTGTTGTTTTTTTGAGGGGTGGGGTGGGGTGGGGTGGGGAGGGGGGTCAAATTAACTCAGAAAGAGTACCAATAATGTATATGATGATGCTTTATTTCAAATCGTGAGAATAAATTTTTTGTTCGAATTTAATGTAGATGATCACACATCTAAAGTTTTCCACAGTTTCGTTTTCTTTCTATTCTCCGAAATAGCGATGATTGACGTATCTGCCATTCAGACCGCCGGTAAAGCTTCGCACATTTGACTGTTTGGATAAGTGCCTTCCGGGCATTCTTTCACACACTTGTTGCCAAAATGATAGTGTTTGCACATCTATATAAAAGAAAGGTTAAATTAAAGTGCGATGCACCATTAATTAAATCGATTAAACCAATCGTAATGCCTTGATTACTATTCAAATTTATATTACCCCGGACACACACACACACACACACACACACACACACACACACACACACACACACACACACACACACACTTTCTCTCTCACGGAGAGAGAGAGAGAGAGAGAGAGAGAGAGAGAGAAGGGAGTAGCTGCACTGACTATCTGGGTTTAATTCCAAAACTTAGGAATGTCTTTATGATCATTAGAAAGATTGCAGTGAAAATGCGGATCATTGTTCCTAGGTAAAATTCCCGATGTTTCATCAGAGAATATGTTGTACAAATTACTAAAAACTATTAGAAAATAACTTAATTTTATGAGGATATGACACGAATCTCTGAAATATAAAAACCAATGTTTTGGCACCTTTTATCTTTGATATGAGAAACGTTGGAAGCTGTAATTATTGTAATTATTGTTGTTATTATTGTTGCTGTTTTTATTATTATTATTATTCTTGTTGTTGTTATTGTTATTATTATTATTATTATTATTCGTGCTTTCTTTTTTTCACAGCTCCGTGCAGAGAAAGAGAGAGAGAGAGAGAGAGAGAGAGAGAGAGAGAGAGGGTGGGGTGGGGCTAGCGTTATGAAAGACTCTACATCCACATTACACATGGCTTCAGTCTATTCGGAGCTGACTGGAATAAATTATAGGAAAGAATGTTACATTAAAGCGGGGCTAGTGCTGTTTTAAAATAAATTGATATTTCGAGCAGCTGTCATTGTCAGGGCAACGAGTAAGTAGTAGAATACGGTATATGTGACCAGTGGCGTCACTAGGGGGGTGCGGGGGGCGCGGACCGCACCGGGTGGCACCATCAGAAGGGGGGACACCAAAATGACTGTCAATAAAATTTTTGAAATTTTGTGCAGGAAGGAGGTCCATGAGGGTGATACCATGAATTACCGCACATGACTGTCTATACAAGTTTTGAATTTTTGTTCAGGAAAGGGTTCCATGGGGGTGACACCACGAGTTACTGCACATCACTGTCTAAAATTTTTGAAATTTTGTGCAGGAAGGATGTCCATGGGGGTGACACCATGAGTTACGGCACTGGGTAACACCAACTATAGTGACGCCATTGTCTGTGATTCCTTTTTGTGAACAGGGCGAATGTCTAATATGTAGAATACGGTATATGTGGGTACTTTTAGTTGTGTGTGTGTGTGTGTGTGTGTGTGTGTGTGTGTGTGTGTGTGTGTGTGTGTGTGTAAGATTTGGATTTTTCACGTAGGTTTTAATAAATTTTTCAGTCATATCGCCACCATGTCTGCAGTGTGGCAGTTTATAGTGATGTCTAGTACTGGGACATCATGCCGCTGACATGTAGCATTATGTCCCACCCAATCACATTATCCTGACACCAGGCCGACTAGTTCTAACCTCTTAATGCTGCGCGCCTAGCGAAGCTGCTGTTAGCACCATTTTTGTAAGTCTTTGATATGACTCGGCCGGGGTTCGAACCCGCGACCTCCGGTATCCGAGGCGGAATGTTTTAATCACTAGGCCACCGGAGCGGTTATTACTTTTAGGTGAAAATCAGTTTATTCACGTTGTTTCGGACTTGTTTGAAACATATCCCCACTTTTGGCAAGATATCGTGTGGACAAATTAATCAATTATTAATCGATCATCGATCGTTAGCACGATCATGAATTTTATCCAGTACCCCACACCTAGCAGAATTATCGGTTTGGCAATTTCATTGGCTTGCTGAATTCGCTGTCCATACATGTTAATTGTAACGCAGTGAAGCTAAAGTGTTTGTGCGATGTTTATATTGCTAGAGTATATGTGTAACAAGAAACTTTAAAGGCTGGGTCGAAGGAATCTGCCCCTGGATTAAAAAATGAGGTTTTAGAATTAGTTTGTAATTTTTCACGAACACATTTCTCTTCAGAATGTCACATATCATCAATGTATCTTTCTTCTCTATCATGCAGATTTCGAACTTGATCGTTTTTTTTTCCACAGATGCAACATATATTTCTTGAATTAGAAAGATTTTATCTTCCTCTATGAACATTATAAGTTTCGTATGTTTCCTCTGTGAACACGATAAGTTTCGTATCATTCCTCTGTGAACACCATATGCTTTCTGTAATTTCTCTGTGAACATCCGATATTTTGTATCTTCCCTCTGTGAGCATCACAAGTTTCGCATATTTCCTCTGTGAACATTATAAGCTTTTTATCTTTCCTCTGTGAACACTCAAGTTTTGTATCTTTCTTCTGTGAACGCCATACGTTTAGCATCTTTCCAATGTGAACACTATTATTTTTGTATCTTTCCTCAATGAAGACGATAACTTTTGTATCTTTCATCTGCGAACATTATAAGTTTATATCTTTCCTCTATGAACACAATAAGTTTTGCATATTTCCTTCGTGAACACCATAATTTTTGTATCATTCTTCTGTGAGCACCATACGATTCATATCTTTCCTCTGTGAACACCATAGGTTTTATTTCTTTCCTCTGTGAACACCATATGTTTCGTATCTTTCCTGTGAACACCATACAGAAAATTTCGTATCTTTCCTCTGTGAACACCATAGTTTCGTATCTTTCCTCTGTGAACACTATAAGTTTCGTATCTTTCCTCATACACTAGTTGTAAGTCTTACTCAGCAGATCCAAAAATAATGTCAACAATTATTTGATATCTCTTCGTCTCAAATTCACTTTTCACACGTACAGTTAAACTTACGGTATACATTGCATACAGTCTTTATTGTCACTAATACAAGTTTTTACGTTGAATACCGTCTTTTGTTTCCCAACTGAGACAGGATTTTATGTTGAATACCGTCTTTAGTTTTCCCATTGATACAATATTTTTAACGTTGTTAACACATTTAAATACACATGTGCACGAGTTTCCTCTGAACGGTTTACATATGTCGGTGTTCAATGTTCATTTCTCTCAAATGCTCATTTTATACTTTCGCTGATTTCCTATTCAAATATGGTATGTAAAAGGTCAGAAGAACCACCGACTCACGGGAACCTACTGGCAAGCTCTCTCATATACCCATATTGGCCTAGCCCGAGATTCGAACCCACGCGGACTTTCATAAGCGTAATCATTAAGTCTGATTGAGCTGTCACAGAACCAAAGTGTTTAAGTTTTCTGCCAATTATTTCTCTTCATACTTTACCTAGTGTCATTGAAAAATGTATACAAATATGTAGTGTTGCAGACATAAAATCTACATATCATTTAAAATTGTTTTTAACGAACCTCTTAGCCTTGTCGTTATGATTTTATTTAAATTCTGTGTAATCGTCCTCCTTTATTCTTTTCTCGTTGAAAACTTGTTGTAGGGATTTGCAATTGTTGTCTCATTTCTTTTTATAATATCAGTACAAGAGTAAAGAAGTCTTCAAGGTGACTTCCATTTATTTTTGTACAAATTTTCCTACACATTATTTATATTTAGTTATAAAAGGCGGGAGATATATTTAATCCAGATTGGTTACACTAAATAAGGGGCGTGATTCCCACACGAAATTCTTGATTTTAATATGTCCCATCAAAAAATTTTAGTCAGTCTACGCTTTTCTGCAAGAGAAAACAAATGTAGGAGACTCCGAGTTTGAATTTATAAGAAATTCACTCGGAAAATAATTATCCAAGGGATCGGATCTCTGGAAAGACGACGGACACCATTTTGGCGGTAGAAGCGAGCGAAGCTTGAAAGCAAGGTATTTGCGCCAGTCTGATGTAATTCGTTGATATCAATATAACGATTTGTATGATTTATTTGCTTATTTTTGCATGAATTTATTTGTTTAAATCGTAGATCAATTTTCTTGATATGAATACAACTGTGTGAGTTCATCTATATGAATCCGTACAATGATATTCTTTATATAAGTTTGACGAATTGTTTGAATGTGTTGTCTTGATTGTTATAGGAAAATATGTATCTAAGAATTTCATGCCTTACCTTAGTTGATATGAGTTACGAGAATCCGTGTGAATTCACCGACCTTAGATGATTTCACGTATGATAAAGACTTGAGTGCGTATTGACTGAAATTAACGTTGTTAAGCCATGAAGTGAGATTTCATATATGCTAAAGACTTGAATGTGTGTATTCGCTAGAATTAACGTAGTTAGGCCATGTAATGAATTTCATTCATTCATTTGTATTATTGAGACGAGAACAGAACTGTTACGTCTCGGGTGATGATAATGTGAGTCAGGTTGAAATATCCATTAGGAAGTACATTAATCTTATGAAACTAGGTTTGTTTATGGTCTGCCATGTTTAGCTTGACCAGATAGCCTTTGGTATCTGTTTGAATTCCGATAGAACGATATCTGACATAACGAGAGGGGAGTAATGATCTATTCCCAGTAGGATATTTGACAGAAGATTTAGGTTGCTTCTTTGTTTGTTTTTGGAAGGTGAAATAGCTCCACGGGACGTATTCACGTACCTACCTATCGAAGTACCTACGTATCTACGTACTTACATATCCACCTACCCACACAAAGTTCGAGGGCCGAAAGAGGCGAGATAATAGAGAGTTTGGAGAAGAGAAAAGAAAAGTGGAAAGGACCAAAAAAGAACAGCCACAGTGAAATTGGAATGAACCGGAAATAATCAGGTTATGAAGTTGTACAAGGCAATGACTTCGATTGTTCACTCGATTCTATGATGAGCTAATTCTATCATTTAAAACATATCGGCTATTTATATAAGTATTTGTGTTTTAAAATTCGGTGAATGATTTATTTCAAAAAGATGTGTATCTTCCTAATGTAATGCATTATGACGGTTGTTTATGTAATTGATTAAATTGTTATTTCATGTACGGGGGCTCGTGTCATTCTGTTTTATATATCTGCTCAGATTTCTATCTGTTCCACCTATAAATTTCACACTTTATATTGATATTTACTCGATCCGGGCAATAACACCGAAGGCGATCACCCTCTAGATAATGATAACCCAATTTCCACTACAACCCACCCCCAACAAAGTGGGGGCTTCGTGGCATCAAGTCTATTGGCACTGATTTGATGTCATATGTAAATTCAAGTCTCTTGGCACTGATTTGATGTCATATGTAAATTCGAGTCTTTTAGCACTGACTTGATGTCATATGTATATTCATATCTCTTAGGACTGATTTGATGTCACGTAAATTCAAGTCTCTTAGCACTGACTTGATGTCATACTCCCTTTGACTCAGGACCAGTCAACCCAATTACACTATCACACTTGAAGGACGAATCGACGAGAGAGAGAGAGAGAGAGAGAGAGAGAGAGAGAGAGAGAGAGAGAGAGAGAGAGAGCACTTATGTTTAATTTATAATAATAATAATAATTGACGTCAGGCAGGAACCAGACAGGCGACTTTTCGATATGTAATTCAGCGCTATATGTTACCGACATAATAAAATTAAAATACACAAACTTTACATGTACATATTTATATGTAATGTTCTCCTCTCTCCACACAATGCAAAACAACTGACAGAAGATCTGGATCGTTCGAGTTATTTAATCTAGACTGGTGACTTTTTAGTTTCCAATTATAGCTTTGTATCATCTTTGTTTATCTGAGTGATAATTCAATTAAATTGCACGCCTGCGCCAAGTGAATATTGATTTTTGTAATACAATATCCACCTAGTTTTCCTGATCCAGCAAAAATCGATTTTTGTTTATTTTAGCGTTGTTATATGCCTACACGTACGGTTTGGTGTTGTTATATGCCTGTAAGTCCAGTTTGGTGTTGTTATAAGCCTATCCGTACGGTTTGGTGTTGTTATATGCATATAAGTCCGGTTTGGTGTTGTGATATGCCTATACGTACGGTTTGGTGTTGTTATATGCCTATACGTACGGTTTGGTGTTGTTATACGCCTATAGTATAGTTTGGTGTTAAATTATAAATACCCATAAGTATGGTTTGGTGTTTTGCAGTAGGAATTGTACCTTCAGTACGATCTTTCGTTTTAAAGAAGTTTCATGATTTAGCATTTAAATTAATTTTAGTAAGATATCGAATACCATGTTTTGTGAATAAAATGACACTATATACTTTAGCAATATATCAAATAGCATTATCCGTGTATAAAATGACTATATATTTTAATAAGATATCAAATAGCATTATCTGCGTATAAAATGACACTATATACTTTAGCAAGGTATCAAATAGCATTATCCATGTATAAAATGACACTATATATTTAGTAAGATATCGAATGGCATTATCAGTATATTAAATGACACTATATATTTTAGCAAGATATCAAATAACATTATCAGTGTATAAAATGACACTATATACATTAGCAAGTTATCAAATAGCATTATCCGTGCATAAAATGACATTATATATTTTAGCAGGATATCAAACAGCATTATCAGTGTATAAAATGACACTATATTTTAGCAAGATATCAAATAGCATTATCAGTGTATAAGATGATACTATTAAGTTTAGCAAGATATAAAATAACATTATTAGTGTATAAAATGACAATATCTATTTAGTAACATATCAGATAGCATTATTAGTATATAAAATGACACTAGAAAGTCCATTTATTTTAGTAAAATATGAAATAAAATTATTAGTGTATAAAATGGCACTAGTGGAGTTTGAAATTCTAGCTATTTCTTGACGTATTTGTTTATTTTATAAAAAAGAATCGTACTATTGTAAATTTTACTATGAAGCAGTACCCTAGTTTTGAGCAACATTACCGCTCACCCTTATACGTGGCTGAGCCCGGATTGAGGCACGTGACCGGAACGATGTAAGTATAGTACGTAACTGATGAACTATTCAAAGTTGGTACTTTCGGCGCGTGAATGAAGAATTTTGCCCCTTTTCCACAATTATTCAACAAATATTTTACTAGCTCATAAAACAAATATTGCGATGACGTATCACCTGTGTCTGTCTTGCACAATTTTAATACTAAACTTTAACATTTCTTACGCCAAAGCCGCTGCTGCCGCCATAAAAGTGATTTCTATGCATCGCCATGTTTATGCAGGCGGGACAAAAGAGCTTAGAACCTCACCGTGCAATCCGTAGTAAATGGTCCGGTGCAGCCAATAGCACACTCAGGGTGACAACAGCTCAAAAATATACTGTCATAGCAACGACCTTGACATATCGCCTCACACTCTGGTTGTCGAACTTTCAATAGATAGATAGATAAATAAATAAATAAATAAAATAAATAAATAAATAAATAAATAAATAAATTTATACCACATACATTAAAAATAACATGGCATTTAAAGTGTTGGTCTAAAGCAATTTGATATATCAATACTATTGGTATATCAAATTGTGATTCGCTCATGGCGCAATAATACGCATATATAAACATTCTAGCGACCGTCTGCAGTTGATTCTAGATCAATGATGAATTTCCACACATTAATCATTAGTGACGTATGAAAATAACGATGGAAATTGTTAATAATCCTCGTTTTCTAAATGAATTTAATATGGTACACATTTTCATCACAATCCTTTCTGCTTTCTGTTTCGCAAAACTTCGTTAATGTGTATTGATGAGAAGATCTTGCATTGTATTGGCTGAGCTTGCTATCACTATCGTTGTATTATTTCTGTTTCCAATTTGATCAAACTCGGAATACGGACGTGTATCTTATTTCGGATTATTACGGTGATACACTTGATCTGTGTATTTTAATGGTGTGGTATTCCGTCGGATTAGTCGAGTTCTTATTATTTTGAAGGTCATATTTCTGATTCGAGTTTGATTAAACTTTGAATTCAGACTTGTATCTTCAAAATCTCAGATGATTACGACAGTGAGCATGACCAACGCACGTTAATAGGCTGATCTTGTCGCTGATTGGCTCAGTTTGTTACAACAGTGGAGGCCATGGTCCGATCTTGATCAAACTGAAGCTTATATGATCAAGATCTTGAACGAGTTCCATAATGAGCAATATCTATGCATATAGATGAGGTTGACATGATTCTGATTAGCTGAACTTCATTCCATTCGATTGATGATATTTTTCGTCATAAATATTTTGACCAAACTTGGTAAACAAACTAATATCATGAAGATGTTGGATGTTGTTTATTGTAATGTTTATTATTCATGAGAGCTTGATACCAAACAAGAGCCCGTATTTTTTAAATGGAGCTTTGATCAAACTTAGCAAATAGGCTTCTATCGTGAACATTTTGGACGCATAGTATTAGAAGCGAGATCCAGGCATAAGGTGACTTTGAATCTGATATGTTGAGCTTGTCGACACTCTAAAATCTCCGTTTATGG
>JAECUM010038627.1:0-21583 GCA_016617855.1 Megalonaias nervosa | reverse complement strand
GAAATTAACTTTTTGTGCTTTTATGGAGTTGAACAACAACAAAAAGTTTATATGTTTGAACAGGATAATGAACATGCGATTTTACAGTTGAATCAGAAATAGAAATAAAGTTTTGAAAAACACATATCTGAGTAATCCTTTTGATGCATTTCCTACTGTCTAGACATGGGCGACCCGTCCATATAGGTGAACTAGGTGGTTGCTTAGGGCGGCAAGTTAAATGGGGCTCCAAATTTGCCGTGAAATTATCGGCCGGGGGCTGGGGCGCATGATTAGCTTGGTGTGCCAGTTATTGGCATCTATTCTAGGGCCGGCCATGTGTCTGGGTGATCTGAAAAAAAAATATCAAAGTAGTACGCCATAGTAATACTAATTACACTGAAAATAATCTGGTTGTATGTACTGATATTTCTAGCTCTGAAGAAACATGTGAAAATCAAAGAAAAGTAACGGTTTCACCCATTTCTTTTGACAGTAATACAATGGTGGTTCTTCGCTAACGTATTATCTTCTTCGCTGCAAGAAATTTGGGTATCATCGGCTTGCATATTGAAAACGCCCCTTCAAAAACTTAGATACTGATCTTTCAATACAGGAGCGTTACCAACAAATAGATGTAGGATGAAACCATACGTAAGTGTTTGAAGTTTAAAAATTTTAAGCTTTAAACTTGTCCAAGTTTGATAGTTCATGAGCACCTATAATACAGCATACCAAATGCTTCGTAACTTGAAACTGTTGTGAAATTATATGAAAAATCTAGAAATTTATAGTTTACTTTGAAATATAGGATACTTAGACAACAAATGTCAACATCATGTATAGCCTAAATAGAAACAGATTCATAGGTCATAAAAACATGATTTGTGACAAATATGAGCATTCTGCTTTAGAACTGTATTCCTATGGTATCCACTACTGTATGAGAAATTTTGACACTTTTCGCACAGTAAATGGCATGACATCAGTTTGTTGCCACTTTAAATGTTCCGTACAGGGTAGAATACATGCAAATTATGGAGCATAAATGGAATTTAGGAAGTTCATCAACAGTGACAGTTTATAACTGTCTCCTGGAACCATGTGTGAGGCTCCATGATCGGAAGGAAACCGTCCTCTTCTCTTGATAATATGCTAAAAATAATTCTGGTAAGATAAACCCTGATAACTTTGACAAAGACAGTTAAAACGAGTATGCCTACAATTCGAAATAAACAAAGTACATATAGATGTTGTAAATATTTAAATTTTATCTGCAAAATTAGAATTCAAATTAATTGACTCATCGAATAAAATGAACACGAACCAACTGGAAAGTTTCCTACAGCATGTTTTTGTTAGTCAGATGGTTGAAATGTATGCACTGAAAACGCTTCAAATGTAGGAGCTTCCGTGATCTTCGCTCATTGGGCCCTCAACATGGTTTCCATTCCACACCCCCTACTTATTTATTATATTATTTCATGCACTTTAATAATGGAAATCTTTTTTAAGCAAAATTTGTTTCTCTAACAAACAACAATTTAGTTATGATAATAAAATACACTCATTATGGTAGGCTGTGTGCAAGATCATACGTAATTACATTTTTGCTATTTTCTAGTTGAGTGATATGTACAAATACGGAGCATTTCGCATATGCTTTTTAGTTTTGAAAATAAAGTATAAATTAGTAGACCCTTTTCCGAATATTTAATAAGTTAGCAGGATTTAAACTTTACGGCTGGTCAAAGGTTAACCAAAAAAAAAAAAAAATCAACCCAGGAAATTGACAATAGATTATTTATGTTTCCCATAATCTGCCGATCGAAAAAAAATTCATTCACTAAAATGGAAGCATCTCAGTTTTAAATAAGGAGTTTTTAGTGTTCTTAGTAAGGTATTAACTACATAGTAACACACTGCTGTACCTAAAATAACGCCATCAATATTTATATATTTTGCATTTTCATATGTGTTAAATACATCCTGGATCATATATATGTTTCTGTTGTAAATTAAAACTGATTAAAGTTTTAGAAAAGCAAAAAGTCCATGAGGTCAGCTTCCTGTGGATCAACAGGTCAAGCCAAGTCCATAGGTTAAGGGAAAGTAACGCTTTACACTGTGCCGGTCATGATTATGTTAACTGCGGTCAAGACGTCTTTGAAATGACCTTAAGACCCTAGCACACATCAGGTCAGTATTTGAATGCTATGATAGTGTGACTGTGAGCATGTTTACTGAGTGACCAAACTTACAAACCATGAGGACAATAGCTGGAAAGGCTTTACGTGTATATTTTCCTGCGTTGTATTTTGATTTCAGTTTTTCAAACAAATTAAACGAACATGAAGGAAACATGCAGAACCTCCTTTGTATATTATGGTGCATTGCAGACAAGTTTTAAAATACAGGAACGTTGATTAGAAGAGATATTCACAGTCATAAAGGGAATATATCTACCTGATCAGAATTTAAACTTAAGTTCTCAGATAATACTGTTTGCACAAGTATAGTTAAATAGAAACCCGTGTTTCTTTGAAAGAATGTCGCTAATCTAAGTTTAAAGATGTAATTCACACGTATCACACTCCCCTGTAATTTATTTAATTACTTTCTATGGTGTTAGTTTACCAATTGCTCAAGAAATTTTTATGAGCTAATTTGTTTACATCTATTAATTAAATAGTACCATTTTCTGTATGGACTAATTTGAAATGAACAAACAATATACAAATGTTGCTAATATTTAAATTCTATGTACATTATTAGAATTTGTATTAATTGATTCTTAAACTAAATGATGCAAAGGCAATGCGTGCTCATGCATTAGGATACAATTCAGTGCAGTACAATCTTTTTTTTCCGCTCAGGTCACCTTCTAACAGATCAGGAATTCAAGCTTTCTGGTGGCTTCTCGTGGGTCGGTGATTCTTAACGGGGTTTTCCCTGGGTTCTTTCTTCATCAGCTATACTGGCCGCCATGTAGAGCCTATCATGCGCTGAAAAATGGCGTCAAACCCTCATACAAGAACAAAAGAATATAGAATTTTATAGAAGGACATGTGTGTAACAAGATAAATTAACCAGTGTCGTCTATTACATCGAACACGTCAATACAAACCTGTTAAAACAAAGCGCTTGGTGCAAGAAGGAAGTGTATATAATACCATAAAGTAAGACATATCAATCATATAATGGTTATATACATATTTTTGTTTGATAAACGGGGATTTGGGACCAAAACATGTAAATCATGTTGGAAGATTAAATTTGCATAAGCAGTGCTAATAACTGTGTTTTCTGTCAAAATTTAATACTGTATGCGACCAGTGAATTAAAAGGGAAAGACCTGATGCAGAATTGAGATTCACCATGGTAACTCAATAAGTTAATATCGATTAATGCGTTCTTTTTTTGGGAAGTAAACAAAGAACTGAAATTTAGAATATTTCTTCTACTTTAGTATTCTTTGTTATTACATGTAATTTTCTTTTTACAGACACACGTAGTTCTCTTTGCGCCTCGAAGTACATGCAGTTCAATACATAATTAAACTCATCACCCAGAATATTTGCATTGCAAAGAGCAGACAATCTTTTACCTGTCGGGGTGTTGATTCCTCTTCCTATTTCTGATAGTAAATGGTGATTTGAAATTAAAAATTTAGAGTAAATGATTTAGAAATTCTTAGATAAAGTAGATAAAGCTAAAAGTTAATATTGCTTATGAAGTTGATAATATCATCGCTGAAAAAGATCTTATCACAACTCCGGGTTTAAAGACACGTAACATATAGCCATTTTTAGATTTAATTTAGTGGTTGCTGTTGACAGAATATGCTTACATGCCCTGAACAAACCTTGACCATTTCCACGCTACTAACATAGTAATAGGCAGTACTTATCTTAGGGTTGTGCAGAGAATAAAGACAGGGATACTGAAGTCCATGCGAGGTGTCACTAATTTTAGCAGTGTCCATTAGGAAAATACTTTTGTAAAGGACTCAATACATTTTTGAATCAAATGTCTTGGGGAAATTTTACAATCCATTGTCTTAACAGAGGCGATATTATAGTTCGGTAATTGGGTGTTATATCACAATAGTCTCGATGCCATAGGCTTTTATGAGGATGGAATTAGGGTGTCATATCATAATTATATAGGCGCCCATAGATTTAACATTGGGGGTAAATGGTAACATTCATTGAAGCTGCTAACCTCATTTAGTGCTACATACAGGTAGTAACATTGTTCGAGTTGTCTTCCATATGTCTTCCACAGGCACGTACCGATCTGATTAAAATCAGGTCTCCACTGTCCTACTTGAAGATTTGACAGCAACCATTTAGGGGTCATGTTCTTGCAACTTTTGAATTAACCAATGGAAATGAATATACAATTCAGCATCCACTTTTTTAATACTATCCAAACACACCACATATTGATTACTATGCGACCCCCCCCCCCGTACATTCCAGCACCAATTTTATATTACTGTCCAACACTTATAGCGTTCAACGTGAATTTAACATGCGCCCCCCCCCCAAAGAGTCCAAAGTGTAAAGCTTTAAAAGAGTTGAAAACTGACGAAGATCTACGAGAATTAAACATGGGAATAGTTACGTAATATCCAATTGCTTAGTTATCTACTATCCAATACACAGTTATCTACTATCCAACACCCCTTAGACACTATCCAAAACTTATATTGTCTAAAATATCCACACCAACTTAGAGACGTAAAGGGTAAAAATGAGGAATGAAATAACACAAACGTATTATCCAACACACCACCTGTATTATCCAACACCATATACACTCTATCCAAAATTACTTGCATAGTGTCTAAAAACCCACACCGACATTCAAACGAAAAGGGTATGATGTAAAAGAAGGGGATGAAATCATATAAAGATTCTATCCAGCACACCACATATACTATCAAACACTAAACTCTTATATACTCTCAAAAGCACTTTTTAAATACTATCCAACACCCATTTGTTTATTATTATCCAACACGCTGTAGGAGTGATTAAGACCCTCTACACTTACTAGCAAACGAAATGGTGGGAGTGCTTTAACACATTATACTTACATATACGCAGATTATCACATAAGAATGATAGGATGTATACGAAGGGGCTGAAATATATACACACAGAATTATGCACAAGCAAGGGTGGATGGCAAATCTTGCGAACGCACCGCTCGAAAAGGAACAAGCACTGACGTGATTGAAAACATCTCTTTGATCGGATACGTTGACTTGATGGAAAACATAACCAATTCTGTAGAGAGTAATATTAAAAGCATGTCCATACTATTTTTGTATTCAATCAAAATACAAGACAACACCATTTCATTTTTCAAAATCAACATGTGTAATATTAATCAGAATCTTATCTAACACAAATACAAACAATATTTAAACATCAACGTATTTACAAGTTTGACAATGTTGTTGTTGTTTTAGATTTAAGCCATTTCTCAGCGCTAGATGGCCTATACATGGCGGCTGGTATAACTGGTAGAAAAGAATCTGGGTAAACTCCGGTAAGAACCACCAACCCACGGGAAGCTACCGGCAGTTTTCTCACACACCTACATTCGCCGAACCCGAGACTCGAACCCAAGCGGACAGAGGTGAGATGACAGCGATCGGAATAGGCGAGCGCTTTAAAGCATTCGGCCACCCGCCCCTCCCTTCCCGTTGATAACGTTGTGGAGTCAAACTTTTCTTCCAGTGATCTAAGGGACTGTTATTTTGCCATCGATGCACACTTCGTTTCTGAGCTAAAGACAAGAGATAACCAGAATGTTCACAAAACCGTTCATCATTTCCAGAATACTCACGATTAAAATAAGACAATAAATCGTCTAAGGGAAATCGAATACATTATTGAATCGAGCCGATACAGCATTTCTTCTTATAAAGTCAATGATGTCGTCTCCCAGCGGAGGTAATCTATAGGAATCAAAATACTCCACACTGTAATCACAAGGAAATTAAACGGCCACCTAAATGGGTTCCAGGTGGATGACTGTCGTCTGCGTTTATGACATAGGCTGGAAATTATTTAGGTTTGCGATCAGGATTTTCATCTTTAGCACATACCGTGGGATTCCAAGAAGCTGTGTACGAACTGTGAGTCAAAAGGTAATGAAGTTCCCGTTCTTATTTTCTTTTCACAGGTAATGATAAGTCATCAATTCATAACTGACTTTTTCTTTGAACATTTATGTCAAGTAAGTCTACGAACCATGGGTTGTATTCGATCTCTACAGAGCTTCAACGCATTTGCTTTCCAGAAACGTCAATGGAGATAAAGAATAGTTACGCAAGTTTTTAGGGTACTTTCTCAAAATTTCCTTTTTTACAACTGAGAGTCCTTGCCTCTTGCATATTGTTGCAAACTCCCCCAGCTTTGTTATGGTGGGTTTTATGGTTTTGGTTATCGTTATCTAGAGGGTGATCGCCGACGGTGTAATTTGCCCGGAACGAGTAAATATCAATATGAAGTGTGAAACTTATAGATGGAATAGATAAAGATCTGAGCAGATATATAAAACAGAATGACACGAGCCCCCGTACATGTACAAACCATAAAATTTAATCAACAATTCATAAACAATAAAATTCATAAACAATTGTGATAATGCATTACATTAGAAAGATACACTTTTTGATTTAAGTTATTCAACGAATTTCAAATACAAATATGCCTATACAAATAGCCGGTCTGTTAAGCGATAGAATTAACTCATCATCGAATCGAGTGAAAAGATCGAAATCACTGCCTTGTACAGATTCATAACCTGATGGTTCTGGTTCAGTCCAAATTCGCTGCGACTGTTCTTTTGACTTCCTTGTGCCTGTAAGTCTGGGTCCTTTCCACTTTTCCCTTTTCCCAAATTCTCAGGTGTCCCGCCTCTTTCGGCCTCCAACTTTGTGTGGTCACTTTGGTTTTGTAAGTACGTGATACTTCACGTGAATACTTCTCATGGATACGTCTCGTGGAGCTATCTCACCTTGCAAAAGTAAAGAAAGTGGCAACCTGAGTATTCTGTTAGGTACCCTACTGGGAAGAGATCATACTTTCTCCTCTCGTTAATGTCAGATAAGTTCTATCGGAATTCAAACAGATACCAACGGCCATCTGGTCCAACTAAACACGGCAGACCATAAACAAACCTAGTTCCCTAAGATTAATGTACTTCCTAACAGCTATTTCCACTGGCTTACAGTAACAACACCCCGAGACATCAGTTCCGGTCCCGACTTAATTACACAAATGAATGAATGAAATTCCTTACATGACTTAACTACGGTATTTAGAGCGAATCCACACATTCAAGTCTCTAGCATATATGAAACCTCACTATATGGTTTAACAACATTAATTTCACATGGTTAACAACGTTAATTTCAGTCAATACGCACTCAAGTCTTTATCATATGTGACATTATCTAAATCGGAGAATTTACACGGTTTCTCATAACTTCTATCACTAAAGTAAGGCATGAAATTCTAAATACATATTTACCTATAACAAACGAGACTATACGTTCAAACGATTCATCAAACTTATATAAAGAATATCATTGTACGGATTCATATAGATGAACTCGCACAGTTGTATTCATATCAAGAAAATTGATCTACGAATCTAACCAGATAATTCATGCAAATATAAGCAAACAAATCAACAAATCATCATATGGATATCAAGAAATTACGTTGAGACTGACGCAAAATACCTTGTGTCTTCAAGCTTTTACCGCTAGAATTGAGTTCGTAGATTTTTCCAGACATCCAATCCCTTGGATCCTAATTACGAGTGAATTTCTTCTAAATTCGACCCGGAATCCTCTACCTTTGTTTTCTCTTGCAGAAAATGGTGTCGACTGGTTCTGAGTGTTGCTATAAGCACATTTAAACCGAGAGTTTTCATGTGGAATCACGCCCCCTTATTCAGCGTAACCAATCAGAATTAAATATATTCCCCGCCTGAACGAGGCTCAAAACAATGCAGTCCGTCTGACAATCTTAGATTACACAACACAGATTCCTGGTAACTTCCAGAAATGACAGTTCTCCCTACAGATCGGAAGTTAACCCCTATCCTTTTCAGTTAAATAAACGAAGGCTTAATTAAGAACCACTGCTTCCATGACAGTGACATTTGCCAATCACTGCATTACGGCGATTTAAACACGCGCCAGTCCCCATAAATTTAATTAACATTCACCTGTCCAACTTAATGTGTTCTTCATAGATCGACAGAAATTTGCACCCTTACACATATATTCTTTTAAAATTTCTTCTTGACTTATCATCATACATTCAGACTTAGAGTTTTCTTTTCTCCACCGTTTCTAGCATGTGGTGTCCATTTATCATCACTTTCACACAGATAATAGCGCCACCGCTAAGCTGACTGAGATATAGGATCGAGGGGGTGTGATCGTTCGTTTGGTCTCAGGTATGAACTTCATTCGACACACTAATCCATATTCTTTAGCGATGGTAGAAGCATCCTTCAAATGAATGATATTTCCGTGGTCCAAATATAATTGTCAAAAATTCCACAGCAACGGCATCCGATCTGTAATATTTTATTATCTAATTGCGACTTTTCCTCGACTCAAATTTAGGAGCGATTTAAAAGAGTACAACGAATGGTTGTTTCGAACTTACACAGGGAGAAGATTCCATTCTGCAGGAGACTTTGGTTAAGTAGAAAACGTTGATAAAGATTTGTCCAGGCGATGGGCGTTTGGAGGCTTGTTCCGTTTTCTATTACTTACCTCCTGGGCACTTGTCAAACGTTTTAGGCATTCTACTCAAAGGCATGGCCAAATAACTTTAAACGGCAGATGTCCCACTTTCATGTAGACGAGTTTGTCTCCGTTCTTAGTAATGTGGGTCATGTGAAGAATACTTGTCCATTGGTCATGTGAAACTCGTCATTGGATTGTTGAACTTGTTGAATTTTGTAGATTATATTGGACGGCGTTAATTATGTTAGTCTACTAAACTCGATCCAAATAGGAGACTTCAAACTGTCGTGATAAATGGAGAGTCTCAAACTATTGTCTTCTTCAGCTTGGCGTTTCAATGTCTCTAACAACAAATCCCACAAATCTGTAATGAAACCTGCTACTTTTGTGGGTGGCACTTTAGACTTAAACACTTTAAATTTCACCGTATAGATATAAGCCATTATTTAAAATTGTTTTGAAGTCGCTTTTGGAGTCTCTAGATTGTGAAAATAATCTTCAGGGGCTACTCAACGACTTTCCTTTTTGATGGACCTGGACTGTCTTGGTCTATAGGCAGAAGTTAATGATGTTAGTTCAGGCTCACTCATGTCGTCTTCAAAATCACTGTCATGTACTTGGACTAAGACTTCAGCTAGCGTATGAGGCGACACGCCAAGTCGTCGTCGTCTTTGTGGCTTTTCTTCTGGATTGTTCTTACCAAAGTGCGATCGTTTCATCTTGATTTCAGAATTGATTTGACTAAATTTTACACACACTGCTCCGTATCTATAGAGAGAGTGGGAGAACTTCTAACCCTACGTGTATATACTTCATTCAGCTTTCAGACTGTGAAGAAGAAGAAGATGGAAGTGACAAAACAGATCATCCTTCTTGCCAGAGATTTACAGAGTCAGTCGAAAGTAAACTTCAGATAAGACTACGGGCTACTCTTATCGAGTTAACATTCAAGATACTTGCTATATCTGTCAAGAAAAAGGATATTGGACTCGTGAATGTCCACAACGTCAAAGGATAGAAAATGCATGAAAAAATAGAGACAAAGGTAAGGATACCTGTTATCTTTGTCAGGAAAAAGACACTGGTCTTCAGAGTGTCCTAAGAGAAAGATAACACGCAGGAGAAGCGAGAGAAGGAGAGGTTCTTTTCAGAAACAAAAGAACGCATATCCGTAAAGAAATCAAAGAAGACAATATCACCAGAAGTCAGTGAAAAGGAATACATTGAAAAAAGATACAGTAAAAGAAAGAAGGAAATGGACAATTCTGATGTGTTATGAAATTTTCATTGTGATTTGAAAGAAAATATACCAAAGAAAACGTGAATGTCTCTTTGTCTTGGTTTGCTTTATTGAAACATGGTTTGAACACACCGTTTCACATTTCCTCTTTGGAACTGTGTCATATTTTCCTACAAGTTCGCGAGCCGAATGGTAGGAATGTTCGCCCGATTTGTCATCCACCCTTGCTTGTGTACGATAATGTGTACATATTTCATCCCCCTCTCTTACATTGTATCACTCTTATATAACAGTAGCTTTACGTGATGTGTGCTTTCTCGACATCGGAATCTGGATTACACTTAGTATTCAACTAGGTCATAGATATATGAGGTTTGATTGTATATTCATTTAACTACACAAACAAATCCAAAGTCCTCCTAGAATGTCTCTCTTATCCTACCAAAATTTGTTCACAAAACTCCAAAAAGAATCAACCATCATAGGCTTCTTTGCATGTCGTCCAATACTGCTTGATACATATAAGCGTGAAGTTTGGATTATTTTTGTGAAATCTGGTTGGAGGGAAATGTTGCTCATTTTCTTAGATTTGTACCTTTCATCCCTGGATATATAATTCTTCAAAACATACCAACATCCGTATTAAGTTTGCGAGGTTGATTGTATAATTTGAATATGTTTTTAATTTTGTAGCTAGCTAACTAGCTGGATTACACTTCCGCTAGAATCCTCAAAATACAAATTTAGACTTTTCTAATATAGACTACTGTTTAAGATCGAAAGTCTGAATTTCAATAAGATATAATCCAGAGCTGCCTTTTCAACAACGAGGCGTACCTTAACTAATTGAATACGGTCTCTGGAGGTCTTAATTAATGCAAAAGCTGGATAATTAGTAACATCACATCCAATCTCTCAATATCTGTTAGCTGTATAACCGTCTTCACACCTGATAATACTTAAAATTATAATCTGACCTTAACATTTCTCTATTTCGAAAAAGCCATACTTGGAAACTAATATAAAAAAATATAGTGTTTAATTTTCTCTCGATATGAACCTCAGGTAAACATATACTTGAGTTATGGTTGTGCTCGGTGTCGGAATGTCTGTTTTAATAGGTAGGGAGGTCGCCCTTTAAGGTTGGGGGGGATGGGTTGGAAAGTCGTTGCAAGAGAAGAAAGTGCATTGCTGGATAAAATTAGCTTGCTAGATGAAATATTGTGTCATGAGTGTCTGTGATGACTAATTCGTCGGTTATGTAACCTAGGGTTCACAAATGAGAATGAAGTCGATAGATGTGTCCTGTTATTTTGTAAGCATTGACACAGCAGTCATTCACCTTAATGACTGCAATACACTGTATATTCAATTTTAATTCAATGGTTTTGTTATTACAAGCATGTACACGTCATAAAGTACATAAAGTAAATCACAGGGCGGGATTAAGCGTTTGGTGGGGGCTCAGGGCACTTAAGGTTGGGGGCCCTTATAGATCTATACATACACCATAGAAGCAGTCCTTAAACTGTCTTTTATATAGAGACTGTAAACATGTACTGAACTCAGATAATTGTTTTTAATATTTTACTTAGCTTAATACACTTTACTAGGATAACAGTTTATGCTGATTTAATGCTTTACAGCACAGCAACACAAGTAGGTTATTTGGTACCGAGGCAATTGGAGTAAAT
Source organism: Megalonaias nervosa (assembly GCA_016617855.1). NCBI lineage: Eukaryota > Metazoa > Mollusca > Bivalvia > Unionida > Unionidae > Megalonaias > Megalonaias nervosa. The sequence goes on along the minus strand of JAECUM010038627.1, from coordinate 9,879 downwards.
TGTTTTGTCCAAGTACATACCACGGTAGGCATCCAAGTGTGATTCTAGGATAGAATTTGAATTCGTACCCTTTTGATCACGAGGCCGTGCAGGCCCTAGAGACTGTAAACATGTACTTAATGTGATCTCAGGAAAAAGACAAAAGTGTTCCACATTAAGGTTTGGTTTGGTTTGGTTTGGTTTGGTTTGTGTGGTTTAATTTAGCACATGATAGGCTGGCTATACATGGCGACCAGTGTATATGGCAGAGGAAGAACCCGGAAGAACCACCAACCCACGGGAAGCTAGTGGCAAGCTTTCTCACATACTCATGCTGGTCGAGGCGAGATTCGAACTCACGCAGACTAAGAGGTGATGTGTGAGTGATCTGTCAAGGCGAGCACTCTACACCAGTCGGCCCACTGACCCCCCCCCCCCCTTAGCTTTACTAACCCTCAAAGTAATTATGTTTGGGCTGTTTACAGTTTCATATGCCACTGCAGATATGGGCGTATGACGTAATATATGTACAAGACAGTGACCTAAAAATGTCGTAGAAGGAGAGCGATTCTGTTATTGAGCAATGAGTGTACTGTAAAATCTGTGCGCTAGAATACTTTCTGACTGATATCAAGACGGACATGGATATAGTTAACGGATATAGTTCTATGTCCCTGTCATATCATAAAATGTTGAGGCGGTTTCATCGTTCTGAAGTTGGTCTTGAGTCCATAAAAGATGATCCACGTTCTAGAAGGTCGTTGTCTGCGACTGGTGAGCGGGAAGATGCCGTTGTGAAAGGAGCTTTTGATGAAGATGCTGGAGTCACAACGAAAAATATTTCTGTTATGACAGGCATTAATACGTCAGCTGTTTTCAATACGCAGAAAAATAATGTGAAGCTTAAGTTTGTGTGTGATCGGTCACGCATAGGATGATATATGTAAGGAACCAACCATTTAATATAAAATATCCGGCTCCGGAATATTTTGAAATAAATAATCTTGCTCTCAGTTGTCAAGAAAAAAGAGAATGGAATCTATCCAACATAATTGCTGGAACAAATACCAGAGATCAAGAAACTATTAACCTTTATTGGGAAGAAAATCTCCACCCCAACAAATTACGGACAAATTCAAGGAAGGATATATTTTACTATATGCAACGCGCTTGGTCTTCTCAGCGCTTTTAAAGATAGCAGAAAATGTCATTAAAATCTCACTCGATGTTGAGACCCGGATGAATTTACAACTCACTACTAATATAAAACCTTCTTCGCAGTCAAGTGATTATTTGACAGCGAGTATATCAATTCGACCGAAATTTTAATGTGTCCTTGAGAGGAAAGACCGAGATATTTGGTCCATATTTTTCTCAAATGACTGATTAAAGATAACACTTAGAAATATAATTTATGAAATTTCCATTTTGATAACAAGCAAAACATGTTTGAAATATAATTTCTTTTTCTATTTGTGTGAGTGTGTGTATTTTTGGAATATATCGCATATGAGACTATCAAAAAAGTCACTATTCCTAGTCTTTTCTCTCCTTCTCTCTCTGTCTACATAAACTGAATCACAGAAGGAATATCGTCACGCTTCATCTGAATCGCAAGTTTTAAACGTATTAGAATTTTGCCATAAATTGAATTCTAACCGGAATACTGTCTCCATTTGGATGGCCCCGGGTGGTCGAGTGTTTTAAAGTGCTCGCCTTTTTCCTATCGCTGCTGTCTCGCCTCTGTCCTTATGGGTTTGAGTCTCCGGTTCGGTCAATGTGGGTATCTGAGAAAGCTTGCAAGCAGCTGGCTGTGGGTCAGGGGTTCTTACCGGTGTTTTCCAGGGTTCTTCCTCCACCAGTTATACTGGCGGCCATGTATAGCCTATCGTCTGCTGAAAAGTAAAGTTAAATAAACAACAACAACAAAAAACAACAACAAACAACTGCATTTAAGCAACGAAAGCTAACCCATAACTAACCCGTCGATCAAAGGTGGCATCTGTCAATCAACTATCGCGTAAAAGATTCCGACAGACTGCTAACCGATTAAATTGTTGCGTAATCGGATGGTATGACAGAAAGCTTGTCCATCTGGGCGAGCAAGTAAAAAGAATTTACAATAAAAATTTGCAAAAATTAAATTCTTTACAATTTTGACATTTTCCATCCAATTTTCACAAAATTTGCCTAATGAAAACTGATGAATCTTGTATTAATAACTGCACAATGTATGTAAACAAACAAACCCCGCTGTTTTTAAAAGAAACAGATCCACAGATAAGAACACGGAGCAAGAGTGCTCATGCCTTTTTGTGTAATATATTTCAATAATTTGTTTATATTATAGTCATAAATATGCATATTGGCTTATCCAGTTCACGTCGTGCAAACACGTTTATACGTGTATAGATAATTTCCTGATTGGTTTCCAAGGTGTCAGAAGAGTAGTTATATCTGTATTAGTTAAACAACTGCTATTAATCTGCCTTGTAGTTAAAGTTAATAAAAACCAGCTTCGGTCCATACGTGCAGAATGAACGGGGCAAATGAAATATTATAGGGTTAATCAAACTCACTCTGTTGGCGAAATATTTTTCTATTAAAGACAAATTTTCAAAAATGTTATCTTTATAAATCTTTATAAGCATTGCTTACAACTTGCTTAGCTGTACTACGTGGCTTATTTCGTTGACCTACAAAACAATTTTTGGCCTCACAGTTTATTGCGTGAAATTAAACTTGCTTGAAGCCTGTGAACACTTGAATCCTGTGTAATGTGTATGTTTGAAGCCTGTGAACACTTGAATCCTGTGTAATGTGCATGCTTAAATTCCGTGAAAAGTTGAAGCATGTGAGAATACTTGAAGCCTGTGGAAACTAGGACCGGGAAGTGTTGTAATGGAAAAACAATTTAATGAACAGAGGAAACAATGAAGTCCGTGTATATGAAGTCCTACTTAAAAACCACATACCTATTCAAAGGCTGCAAAACGGGACAACCTGTACAGGTGCAGCTGAGGGTGTATCATTCCCTAGTAATACTGTAATTTAAGGAAGCTTCATTGTATCTGAGAGATAGGAGTAAATGGTACTGCTACGATTCATGTGGCACAATTTCACGAGGCGTATAGCACCGTGGCAATAAATACATGACCATACACATGTCTGACAGTTCTGCATTACTATGCGCAGTGACTATAATTTATGGAATAATCTTGAACAAAGACTCCGTCTCATACCATGATAATATGTGCAGGAGCATGGAACATTTAGACTGATTGTGATCGAATATTTTCGAATATTCGAATCAATAGTTTCTTTTTATGATGGATTCTTTCGTTGTATTTTCTTAATTTATCCTTTCATTTGGAGAAAATTTAGTTGGCTGTTAGATATTATTCATTATTTAAAGGCATGCCCCCGGTATATGTATATGTACGAAGGGGCTGTTTTCCATGACGTCCGCGCTTTGAAAAACATAACAACTGGTTAAAGAAAAGTATTGCATACAGCATCTTTGTTATACTCTGAAAGTGAACGCCCAGTGTGAACGCAATTCTAGTATCACACGTATGCTATGTAAAGCTAATGGAAGAGGACAACTCAGCCCAAAGACGAACTGGCCCAAGCTAAGTCGGTTCAGGTTTACGATAACCCGGACCCAACCGCTATTTAACTCTGTTCCATGAACCGAAAAATAGCGAGCCAACTCGGTCCCGGTTTTGGTATTCATCTACACCAGGGTGCACAGCATACGACCAGCACGCGTCCTGCCGACACAGTTTGTGTGGCCGGTGGCCAGTGTCCTTTTCTTTACGCATGCGTATTCAGGTTTTCATTTGCGAGTCAGCACACAAACCTCCTTGCCAGCGCAGCTCCACTAAGCCAAGCGATAACAAAGCCTAGACAAAGACCTTTTTGATTTGGAAACAACAAAGCAATTGAAAGATCTGTCCAGTTATTAAAATGAAGCTTGCATTAACTAAAGAAAAAAACTATATTATTAGAACATTGGTGTTGATTGGTATTAGTATTATCATCATCATCATCATCATCATCATCACATACAAACGACGAAGTAGTCTGATTCCAAGTCATCTCAACGCTTATTATACCGCTGACATATAACAGATGTTTCCCCATATAGCTATTGCTCGCTAATGGACCGTAAACTCACTTTAAAGAGGTGACAGCCTATACAAATATAATCAGCAATTCTTGATTTTCCACTGAATTATTACAGCCTAACCTTCTAACGTTTTACACAAGCACGAGGCGGCGGAAAATTTAATGAACACTCCCGTAGTGATATCGTTGCCATAACGATTACACAAATCATATGCTTCCATCACCTAAACTGATAAATGAAATCACGACTGATCAATCAAGTGAATGGAATGTTGGTAGATAAAAGAAGAATGATACCATTGCCAGAGGACATAACTGATTACAATGTGTCCAGTAGTAGAACTAAAAGGTGTATCACTTTCTAGAGAATCTGCTTACCAAAATGCCTACGGGCGGGAAGGTGCTGGGGACGTAAATGCAAATCACACTGTCTAAACATTCGACTCCAGCTCGAAAGCAACAACAAAAATATCATACCCTGATACGTATATTCATCTCCCACCATAACGTTTGTAGTGCACAAACATCATAATCTACTACCAAATGGCACCCCCTCCACCCCCTTCGTCAATACAGACCCATCCCCTTCATTTGGAAGCCCTTGCAAATGTGGTAAAAATAACCGTCAGTACTCGCTTATAAGACGAGACCAACTCCAAAATGCACAGATCCGGATCTACCGTCGCATAATGTGCCGGCAGATCTGGGTATATTCAGTTGTTTTTTTTTTTTTTTTGTTTTTTTGTTTTTTTGTTAGGAGTTAACAGTAGAACAAACAATAGAGACCCTGATCTGCAGGAACATCTGGCTCTTTGTTGTTTGCAGTTTGACTGAACTTATAAGAGAGTATATAAGGTAGTATACCTATCAAATATAATTATTTTTTATAATTTACTGAATTATACTACCAATTTCATTTTCATAAAATGTAATTTGGATATTGTAGCATATGATGGGCGCCTAAAGAATCTTAAAATTTTATCTTGTATTTCAAACATGTTTAATAGTTTGCATACTAATGAAAATGCTTTTAGGTATTGCTATGTATTATGAATTACAATTTGCATGCTAGTGAAAATGCATTTAGGAATTCTCTGACTATGTAATATTATTTACGAGTCAGTCTCATAATAGTCAATACTGCCTTCAGCAAGATATCCAGTTAATATACCATATGTACTCACTTGTAAGTCCAGTCAGACTCCAAACAACAAATATTCTAATATGTCGTGGCATAATGCGCCTGCAGATCAGGGTCTATGTTGTTTGTTCTATTGATTATTTCTAATAATCTGCATAGGCCCCGGCCTGCCGGCGTATTATGCGACGGCAGATCTGGTTCTGTGCAATTTGCAGTTATACTTGACCTATAAGCGAGTACACACGGTAGTTTGTGCCGCTTCACTTTCTAGATCTGATCAGATCAGTTGACCCTATGGCATCGTCGTAAGCCATTGACGGAAATGCGTTACGCTATCATCCATTCACTGCTTGCGATAAGATACTCTCGTTTCTTCTGAATAAGCATAAACAAAAATATAGGTTATCAACCAGCCAATGAAATATGCCTTTAAATATCAACGGAAGTGACCGTTTATCGATCGATAAGTTACTGTGTTTAGAAAAGAAACTCTGATTTGCTTGCTCAGACAGCGTGAAAGGTCAGTTTGAGTCAACTTTCAGAAAAACTTTAACTCTTGACCGCAGTAATTATTTTGCCTAATTTATGTGTATTCACGAGAAACAAAGAAATCTTATCGCCAGTAGCCATGGTGAATAGAGACCTTGACGCATTTTCACTCGTGGCTTGCGACGATGACCTATGGGCGTGTCATACATCCTGACTCTTTCTTCTTTCTTTTCATAATATCTTTGATCAAATTTATGGTCCAAAAATTTTCCTGATAAAAGTTTATTAACGCAATTGATAAATAAACAAAAGACATTACACATAGTTCCACATGTTTGCTACCGAAGGTTCCGATATGTTAAATCTATCTATAACCTTGGCGGATCGAACAGATATTTCTGTGCTTCCGGTCTATGAATTTCATTGGATGCGGCGGCAAGCCACCGCATCCAATCAAAATTAAGTTTTCCAAATTTGATCACTGTTCCTTCATGATAGAGACAAGTGGAACACACAACTTGAATGGATTCATAAATAAGCAATTTTCCACTGCCTGTCTGTGTTTATACAAATATCTTTCATTCAAATACATTTGTAATGGGTTCTCCCTGGTACGTAGTCATCATACTCGATGTTAAACTAACAAAGTATCCTTTGAAGTCAGTTGCCTCCACCATTTTCTGCTGATGTACAATGCAACGCCGTTATTCACTATTGGTTAGTTGATTTTACATACTAAAGGAGGCAACTCATAGATGTCGCCATGACAAAGCACTAAAATATCTGCTCGATCCGCCATTGTGTAGATACGGTTAACATATCGGAATCTTGGGTAGCGAAGATGACATTCGATCAGTTAGTTGTGTTGCTTCCGCCTCTATTCTTTCTCTTTTCTTTCTCTGTACAGATTTTTTAATGTCCGTGCCACTTCCTACCACAAAACAAACATCTTGGAAGGTTATGAAGAGTTAGCGAAGAAAGCAGGAACCGATTCCTTGTAAATATTAAAGTATTGCAGTACTAATTAAGTTAGTAAGTCAGTTATAAATTCAGATGCGCCATGACTATGTTATTGATGTTAGTCACTAACCTAGACGTATCATATCAAAAAGCAGCACGAGTTATGTTGCATTTTCTAAAAATAGTTACATCTGAACGAAATCACAGGAAATTTTAGTCCAAGTGACCTTTCTGGAACCTGCTGAATCACGCCTCTTCGCTTATCATCTTACACAAAAACCAAGAGGCTAAACCCAGTATACATTTAGCTTTGAGTTTAGACCTGAATATTTAAATATTTATATTTTCAATTTAATGCAGGTAACATTCTTCACTTGTTAACAAATATCCGGAAAAAAAACTCAAGAAGATTCCAGTGATTTTCTTAGGGATAATAGGATGCAATTTGAGCTAATTTGTGTAGTTAGTGTAGCAGGTGCGTCCGAATAAAGTGATGAAAGCTGTATTAACCACTGTATAAGAGGGCTACATTTTGGTATCATTACTGCAGCAGGAAAAGGAAAAATGAAAGATTTCAGACATATTCAGACCTGAAGATCATAAAGTCTTGAGCTTTGTGTTTCAGCTTGAGATTTTGTGATTAACCAGTTCCGAGAAACTGTATTTGAGTAACATCGTTATTTGTGTAACATTATCTACACAGTGCCGGGTTACCCATTAAGCACACTATGCACGTCCTTAGGGCACCAGCCCAATAGAAGTACCAGAAAAATTCAAATTAATTGTTGATCATAAAATTGAACGAATTATATATGGCTATTTCGATCTGCTTGTACGAGTATTTTGATTTGGAATGATGGAAACACTGGTATTTTCTCACCTTTTTAGCTTTTAATATTGTTTTTGTTTTAGTTTCACATTCCGTAGGGGGGGGGGGGACCATAATATTTTCAGTGCTTTAGGGCCCTGGAAGGCCTTTGTAAGGGTGCAAATTTCTGTCGATCTATGAAGAGCACATTAATTTGGGCAGGTGAACGATTAATTAGATTTATGGGGACCGGCGCGTGTTTAAATCACCATAATGCACGGATATGTAATGGCTGTGTCAGGAGAGAAACGATTCTTAATTAAACATTCGTTTATTTAACCGTCAGACAGACTAATCTTGTATCGGAATTGTCAGATTTTGAAATTGTCCAGGATTAGTTATTTGGGAATCTCGAGGTCACGCAGACTACAATTTTGGCGCCTAGTAGAAAAGGTGGGAGAGATATTTAATTAAATGGGAGAGATATTTAATCCGAATTAGTTACGCTAAATAAGGGACGTGATTCCCACACGAAATTCTTGGTTTTAATATGTCCCATCACAAAAGTTTAGTCAGTCTACACTTTTCTGCAAGAGAAAATAAATGTAGGAGACTCCGAGTTTGAATTTAGAAGAAATTCACTCGTAAATAATTATCCAAGGGATCGAATGTCTGGAAAGTCAACGGACACGATTTTGGCGGTAGAAGCGAGCGAAGTTTGAAAACACAAGGTGAAATAGCTCCACGGGACGTACCCACGTACCGACCTATCGAAGTATCTACGTATCTACGTACTTACATATCCACCTACCCACACAAAATTCGAGGGCCGAAAGAGGCGAGACAATAGGAGAGTTTGGAGAAGAGAAAAGAAAAGTGGAAAGGACCAAGGCGAACAGTCACAGAAAAGTTGGAGAACAGTCACAGTGAATTTGGAATGAACCGGAAATGATCAGGTTATGAAGTTGTACAAGGCAATGACTTCGATTGTACATTCGATTCTATGATGAACTAATTCTATCCTTTAAAACAGATCGGCTATTTATATAAGTATATTTGTGTTCTGAAATTCGGTGAATGATTTGTTTCAAAAGGAAGTGTATCTTCCTAATGTAATGCATTATGACGGTTGTTTATGTAATTGATTATATTGTTATTTCATGTACGGGGGCTCGTGTCATTCTGTTTTATATATCTGCTCAGATCTCTATCTATTCCACCTATAAATTTCACACTTTATATTGATATTTACTCGATCCGGGCAATAACACCGAAGGCGATCACCCTCTAGATAACGATAACCAAAATTCCACTACAACCCACCCCCAACAAAGCGGGGGCATACGTAGCAGCCTTAATCCGGCACTGTCTACAGTTGAAAATGACGTTGGAAGTTTTAAATCTTTTGTTCCAGGTGTTCACTTCTTGGTAGGAAGAGATTTCAGAACAATACAAAGTTATACGGTTACGGGAGTATGAAACTAAGTTTTTTTTTCTTGCTTGCATTACCTATTTTTAGTTTTCTCTTATGATCAATATTTAGAAATGATACATAATAGGAACTTTGATAGATCAATAGACTCTTTAGCACAAATCATTAAATCACCTGCATAGATATCTGGTATGAAAGGAGTGAACAAGAAGTCCACTATTCAAGGGTCTGTGTCAGTAAGAGTGGTAAATGGCCCCTTTTCAAGGGTCTGTAGCAGTACCAAAACATGAGTAGTTTGATGGCTTAGTGATAAGAGCGTCCACCTCGGATGCGGGAGGTCGAACCCCGGCCGAGTCATACCAAAGACTTATAAAAATGGTATTAACAGGTGCTTGGCTTGGCGCTCAGCATTAAGAGGTTTAGTGTTAGGACTGGTCGGCCTGGTGTAAGGATAATGTGACTGGGTGGGACATCATGCAGCATGGCAAAGAATCATAAGCAAGACCTACTACAACCGGAGAAAGAAAGAAAGAAATTTGCACCAAGTATTTAAGTCTTTATTTTAAAAGATTTTTAACCATTTTTTTCTTGTTGTTTGATTATGTGCAGTTTAAGGTAAAATGCTACTAAATTACCGAGTCATTAACTTTTGTTAAAGATTCCGCATGAGAGAGAAATGTTCGAAATATGAAGCATGTCATTTCTGAGCATAGTGGTATTTTAGCCCATGGAACTCATTACCACAATTATAGCTAAGAATTTCGTACATACGAGAGAGGAAGAGGGGCACATATGGAATAAAAAGGGCACGATTTGTGAAGGAAAGAGGACTGTTTGTAAGAAATGGCATTTTGTGCCATTAAAAAAAACAAACGATGTAAATAATGCAATTTAACAATGAATCTGTCTGAAACCAGAAACAGACAAAAACACATTCGC
>JAECUM010038625.1:0-39849 GCA_016617855.1 Megalonaias nervosa | reverse complement strand
CCTGTGCAGAACAGTAGATATTTGGCTCAGTGCTAGTCGTCTGCCAGTCATCGAATATGGAGTCCAATTTTCAATCGCGCAAACTAAACTATGATTCTTAATGCCTGTTGAGGCCTAAAAGTTTCCAAGAAATTGAAACAATTTTGGTAAATGTAATATTGACAGTATTCCCTCAAGACCATACTGTTAGCTGATACGGTATATTTCATACAAACCAGAGAATCGAGCTTCCTTTCTGCTGCCTCTTCTATATCTTGAAGTGATTTCACTGTGCATATACTCTTCCACCTTTCAGTACAATTCTTCCAGTTCAATAGAAATTGGAGTAGGGGGAAAGGGGTGGGGGATTGTAGCATCAATCTCAATATTCAGCCATTGCTCCTCAAACTAATATCATTTGTACCTATCAGTCGTACATACTGCCCAAACCATCCGTGATTATGTTTCTTTCTCTGAGCTCCACCATAATGCATCCATTAAGAAAGCTCCACTTGGAAGTGTTGCGGTTATCAAGGAAGCCAATGGAAAATAGAAACGTATGGCATTTTGTGCACCACTTGGAGACAGTCAACACAGCTATAATATGGGACATATCTCTAGAGATGGATGTGCTTTTATGTCCCCAACCAGATCAATCCATTTAACTCGTCTGTACATTTTGTTTTGGGATTCTTACCTATGCTTGTTCATAACGGATCAGCAGTCAATACAGCCAGGTCTGCCATTAACACAGTACTAGTTTTGTCAGATGGTTCCAATTTTTCTCTACACCCATTGCTCAAATGTCATAGGAGTTATAAGTGTTTAACAAGAGACCTTATTTACCTAATGTATTGAAGTGAGATGCTGGTATTGTATTAGGATATTTAGACGTTTTTACCAGTTTGTAATCTTTGCTTGAAATTTTTCTCGTACACATTGTTTATTCTTCTCGCATTTCTTTCTGGGCATAAAGAAAACCGTTTCATTTTTTATATCTCAGAAATTTAGATGCAAACCAGAACATTATTACCTTTATAATATGAGATGGTCGTTTTCAGCAACCATGTGCATGAAATAATTTTGGTGAAATCTGCATAGCCGCTTATGCACCAGACAGACCACTTTGTACAGTCACTACTCTTGTAAATATTTAGATAGGACAAACATTATAGTGATAATGCAAGAAAGCTATCTATTTGTTTTCCGGCCTCCTTCTGGCCAATGAAAACGGACATCATTTCAAGATGTATAAATTCCACATTGCAAGCTGCTGGCATCAATACTGATATCTTTTCTCTACATATTAAGCGTGTCATTCACTAGTTCTAGTTTTCAAGACAAGGTACATGTGGCCTCATTATTCGAGCTAAGAATTATTATATACATTAAATATTATCTGTAACTTATCACAGCAGAGTTTACATGTGGTGAAAATCTGTTTGAAGCAGCTGCAACCCATTGCTAATAAATTCATTACATGTTATCCTGTTCGGTTGAATTTGTCTGCATAATAGATTCTCGTGATTTACGATGAGCAGTGACTTGCCTCTTTAAAGTTATGTGCTTCTGTCACAGGACACACTCTAAACATTTCATGGCGTCCTTTAGTGTAAGGAAGATTCAATGAAATTGGAAAAGTAAACTACACCTACCAAGTTGAAGTTTGATGATAATTTTATTGAACTTCTAGCACCTTTCAGGACCACACGCCTACCCACCTACTTACCTCTCGTCTTGTGGTATGTAACCTCTCTAAATAATGACCAGACACATGACCCATGCATCATCTTGTGTGATCCCAAAGGGTAATACACGTTCAATCAAATATTCATTAATTTAGGAAATATAAAACATTTTATAATATATCTATTTAAATCTACAAAATACCTTCTCAGGGTCGGCTTTGCGAAGTAGTTTCTTAATGATTACACTAAGTTAATAAAATGTAAAAGTTTTGTCTTTTGAATTTGCATACAATTCGAATAATTTGATTTCATCAGTGGATTATGAATGTAAATAACTGGAAGGTGACGTCACGTAAACAATTTAACGTAAAACAATTCTTCATGCCACTTCGCTGACACTTTCAATACAATTCATACTGACAATGTAGTCCTTTTGTGTAACATTTTATCCAGAAAGATTCCCTTACCAATCTATAAGATATTTTATAGTACTCGTTTTCTCGATATCTATCACGAAATAATCACATAAAGAGTAATTGTTTTTGTATTACAACAAATTGCAACAGGAACCACATATTTTCGAGTTCAAATTTGAGAGTTTCAGTTGTGTTCTTTGGTATAAAGTTCCTAATGTTTCGCATACATAGAACGTTTGTCAACACTTCTCACAAAAACAACCTCCAGTAAACAAGTCCTACAGACTGACAAATATATATGACTTTTTATTGGGTATTCATTCCCGCTTGTTCTGCAGAAATGGTTGGATTTTATCATATTTTTACATATTGCTAACTTCTTTCTATAGGGTTCACATCTACTTTCCCCTTTGGTGTGGAACTGTGTATCGTCTTTTTTGTTGAGTACAATGTCTCTCAGAATTGTTAAAATTTGATTTATTTCACCTTTCATGAATATAAATATGTGTTGACAAATATTATATTTTGCCATTGCGCAGTCTGATGTTTCTCGATAGTCTACCTCGTGAAAGACATGTACAATGCTGCAAATGATGAAACCACTGCCACGCTAGAGCCAATTTTTATGTAGAAATTCTCCTGTTCCAGTTTATCCACTTTAGATGAATGCTTTTGAAGATTCTTTATTTCTGTTCGTAGTTGTTTGACTTCCTCTTTCAGGAACAGAATCTCAGTTTCACTAGGTAAAAAGAATGATACATATGCTTATTTAACGAAGAATTCTCAAATTCAATATTTTTCTTTTACTGAAATGAATATGTAGTGCTTGAATAATAAATAATAATAGTTAAATTACATACATATCAAATAGAAATATATATGACACTTCTGATATAAACTTAAATATATACTTAAATAGTTATTTTCACCTTTAAGTGATTTGAGTGCTTTTCGATCTATGCGTGATGAAGCTGTCCTGGAGAAACGCATTTGGGTGCCATTTCCTCGAAATAATATAACTAATGGTGTCCTGAAAATCCTAAATACTGCCCAACCCCACCGAACGAAACAACAATAAATATTACACCTTAAACCTGACCTGACATGACCAAGACAATGAATGTGGGGTGCAGAATCAAATATTAGAAGTCACTAAAGTTACAGCTATTTTTCGCTATAGGGAGTTAACCGTACCTTCTACATATGATGAAAGAAATGCAGGAGTAATGCACTTGTTTCTTATGCTGTATTTCTTTCCCAAATGGGATTAAGCAGCCTCCATTTAAAATTTGAAGGCATATTTTTAATTTCGGTACGGTACAGCGCTTTCCTCGCTACATACTTTAATCAAAAGTTGTTTTAAATCACATAAAGGATATTAAATCTAAACTTACAAATAATTTGGCGTCACCGAAACGCCACAAACACACGCACACACACACACACACACACACACACACACACACACACACACACATATATATATATATATATATATATATATATATAGATAGATAGATAGATAGATAGATAGATAGATAGATAGTCAACAATGTAGGATGTCTGCCATTCATATTGCACAATTGTAACTTGATTAATATTATTACAGTGATAAAAATATATCAACATTAAATTCATTTTTCTCTGCATAAATATATTGTAAATTATATTTCACAATACCTATGCAAATGGATAATTTGATTAGATTTTAGTAAGGACTTTAATGATATTCAAGATGGCCGCTATCGCTTAACCGGTTTGAGGAAGCTGTCCCGGATTTTTGTGCCGTTTTTCATGATCTTTGTGCTTGTTGTCTATCTTTGTCTGCGTTTTTGTGTTCATCATACACTCTCTGTTCTATTCGAATGTGTTTCTTCATCTTCTTGTATTGGAAACGAGAAAAATTAGACTTTTTCTCCTCTGTCTTGCGCCACTGTTACAAATTCCTTTGTTATCGAACAAACCGCCATCACGTGATACTCGCCGGTCCACCCGTTTATGCTATGATGGACCCTCATTAATTGCGTTAAATGACCACTCCTTGGCTCCCCACACTACATTGTGTACTAGACTAAACGACCTGGGACTACATTCATCATTCCATAACTGTAAACGGAGGCGAAAAAGGAAGCGTTGTTTCAAAGGTGGCCGGCGTAGAACAGGAAGAAGAATTCCAGTTATCTCCCTTTCGCCCTTTCCGGCACAGAAATTTAAAAATTCGGCCGTTAATTTAGACAACCTAATTCAAATCCCAATTAAATCGACAACCTTTGTGTCAACTTTCGAAGAGATACCACTGCGCATCGCATTATTCAATGCCCAATCAGTAGGACCATCGGAAAAGCGCACAGAAATAGTTAATTTTATCAACGATGAGAATATCGACGTCTTTTTCCTGACAGAAACATGGCTAAAAACATCAGGCGATGAACCCAAGTGCGCGGATCTAACACCCACCGGTTACTCCATCAAGTCGTTCCCCCGCCACTCTCGCGGAGGTGGAATTGCTGTCATCGCAAAGAACTCCATGATCAACCGTCTTAACTACACTACAACCTTCAATTTCTACCACACATCGTTTGAACTAGTCCAAACTACACTCACACTGGAACAAAGGTCAGTCCATTTTTTCTGCCTCTACCGCCCTCCTCCTAGTAGAAAAACAAGCTGACAGAATCTCTCTTTTTGGAGCAGTTTCCGAATCTCCTGGAGTATGGAAATTCGATAGGTGGCAACCTGATTATTCTTGGAGATCTCAACTTTCACTTTGACTGTCCTGGAAACCCATGCACATCAAAACTCCTAGATTCCATTCACGTTTTCAACCTCAAACAGTCAGTTAGCCAACCCACCCATAAACATGGTCACATTTTAGACTGGTTTCTTTACAGACCTGATGATAATATTCTACAGTCCTCCCTGGTGTCCCACGAACTTTCATCAGATCACCTCTGCATTATATATGCCATCTTGACGCATCAGTCCCTAACCCTCCACCTTTATTCGCTACTAAGAGAAACCTCCGTATGATAAACAGAACCAAACTAATGCATAACATCCAAGCAAACCTAACAACTAGCTTACCTCCTACAGCAGCACAGCTTGATAACTGCCTGCGTTCATTGCTTGACAAACATGCCCCAGCAACCAAGTGCAGAGTAGCAATTCAGAAGTGTTCTCCATGGTATAGCAGTGTTGGCGACCAGCTTCGCACTGCTAAAAGGGACCGCCGTAAAGCTGAGAGGCTTTGGCTTTCCACCAGACTCACTATTCATAAGCAGATCTATGAAGTCGCTAAGAAGAATGTCACAAGCATAGTCCATGCAGTGAAATCAGCCCACTACAATACTAAGATCACAGAAAGTTCCAGCTGCAAAGAGCTATTTGAGATTACTAACAAGCTAATGTCAAGGAACAAATGTACACCACTTCCAGATACCTTCTCTCTAGTCGACCTTCCGGGCGTGTTTGCAAATTTCTTCCATGACAAAGTACAAACCATCAGAGATAAACCTGACAACACAATTTCAACTGACTCGTCGTCACCAAACAATTGCGATACAGAATTTCAGCGGCAACCGTTAGCAGAATTTGAACCTGCCTCTATGGATTTGGTACATACAATCGTGATGAAGAGTGCACCAAAGTCATGTGAACTTGATCCAATTCCGACATCACTGCTGCTAGAGTGCTTGGATCCAATATTGCCTTCACTAACTGATGTTATTAATACCTCTCTCTCATCTGGGGAATTCCCATCATTTTACAAAACTGCCATTGTAAAGCCTCTGCTGAAGAAACCAACACTCGACCATAATGATTTAAAGAACTACCGCCCAGTTTCTAATCTGCCATTCATGTCAAAAATCTTAGAAAAGTTGTTCTATCCCAACTTGTATCTCATCTGAATTCAAACAGTCTTTTTAGCAATGTACAGTCTGCATATCGCCCTTGCCACAGTACTGAAACTACTCTTCTGAAAGTAGTCAATGACCTTCTCTCTGCTTTGGATGGCGGAAAGATTACAGTCCTCACTCTCCTTGACTTGTCTGCAGCATTTGACACTATAGACCATGATATATTGCTTCACCGTCTCCAGCATGTATTTGGCATTCATGATACGGCCTTACTATGGTTCAAGTCCTACTTGGTCAACAGGACACAAATTGTGTCCGCAAATGGAAAACACTCCAGCCCAGTTGATCAATGCTGTGGTGTTCCACAGGGGTCTGTTCTTGGACCTGTTCTCTTCATTCTATACACTCAGCCACTCTCAAGTGTCATAGATCATCATCCAGTGTCTCACCAATTGTATGCTGATGACACCCAAATATACAAATCTAGCCATCCAGCTGAAGTTGAAGCTACCATCCAAGGCGTAGAGAAGTGCATTTCCGATGTGAAATCATGGATGACATGTAACAAGCTGCAGATGAATGATGATAATACTGAAGCCATTCTGATTACAACACAAAGACTTTCTCATTCACATCCTTTATTTCAGACAATAAATATCAGCAACACCAACATTAAGTTCACACATGTCAGTACGAAACCTCGGTGTTACTCTTGACAGTACTCTCTCATTGCACCAACATATCATGAACATATGCAAGGCTGCATATCTTGAACTGAGACGCATCAGCTCCATTCGCAAGTATCTTTCAGTTGATGCCACTAAAACACTTGTGTGTTCCTTAGTAATTTCAAGACTGGACTATTGTAACTCAATTCTGTCTGGTTCGTCTCAATATCTACTCCAGAAACTTCAAAAGTTCAAAACACAGCTTCTCGGATCATTCTTAAAGTACCACAATCAGAGCACGCCTCTCCCCTGCTCTCTACCCTACACTGACTATCCATACGGTCCAGAATTAAACACAAAATTTGTTCTCTGTGCTACGTTTCACTGATGGGCTCCAGTCCAACATACCTATCTGACCTCACCCATGTGTACACACCTGCAAGATACTTATGCTCCTCTTCTGACACTCGTATTCTCATTATTCTCACTATGAAAATGAAATCATATGGACAACGCTCTTTTGCATACCAGGGCCCAGCAATGTGGAACGAATTGTCCACTGCACTTAGACACAAAGATACAGTGATCTCATTCAAGAGCGCTCTTAAAACTCACCTATTTCAACTGCAAGAACAGATTTAAAGACCTAATAACATATCCTTATAATGTATCCTTACCTTAAATATTTACAGTATGTTTTCTGTTTCTAATTTCGTGGTGTTTGTTTTTATTTTTGTAATCATATCATTATATATGTTTTTTTAAGTGTTGTCAAATGTTGTAAAGCGCATAGAGCTTCTAAAGATTAGGCGCTATACAAAGTCCTCATTATTATCATTATTATTATTATTATCATTATTATTATTATTATTATTATTATTATTATAATGATAAAATAAGTTAATATCCGTAACTTAACCCCTATTCTCAATGATCAGTTTTAAAATCAGCACCGTGGTATGCACATATTATAGTCATAATATTACATATCAACTATCTGATAACTTTATACACGATTTCGCATGCATATGACAGTACCTTTTTGTCACGGAAACTAATTGACAGCCTGTTCATCAAGAAGACTTGAAAAGACAGAAACCTTACATGATATTGCGTTGCGTTTTCAGAAATAACCTACATAATTATTTATTATTCGTCATTAAGGACGGTTATAGTTTTGTTTGTAAAATGAACAAATAAATTTATTTCCCTAAAATGCAAAGTGAAAATGAGAAAAAAGAACTTACGGTAGTGCAAATTAAATCCCAAAATAATAGAAGAATTACAAACACAAGTCTTGGTAATTTAAAGTCCTGAATAAAATTATAAAATTCAGTCAAGTCCAGAAAAAAAATCCCAAAACTGAAGTCGATGACGTGTATGTGGTAGCTATTGAAGTGCTGATGTGTCAACAGTCTTTTGCTGAATCACAGAAATATAATGCCAGGTTTGAATATACTAAAATTTGTCCAGTGAATATCTCTATCCGAGAATTGCATCAGAGCACTTTTGTATTTCCAGAGAAAATAATACCTATAATTCAATAATTTGAACAAAAAAGATTCCAGCCCGAAATAAATAAAAAGTTTAGGAGTGGAATGACTTGTATTTCAGGCAAATTACGTGAGTAAAAATAAAAATATATGTCCAATCGTAATATTATCTCAAATAAAAGATGACCCTACAGGATCAATTCATCTGTATACTTTAGGAATTAAAAATTGCAGAGAAATGGTTCATCCTGAATCACTTAACCTGTTCTATGCAGTCTAAACTGGTTTTCAAAACTTATCATCTGACATCCGCCACATTAGTTGTTGAAAAAACTCTGAACAACTCCACCCCCTTCTTGTCCTTCAAACTTTTATCGAAAGCCCTAAGCTACTGACGCATACAGTTATAAAAACCTGCGTCATCTTGGCCACTGGTCCAGCAAAAGGTTGCTAACATGCATACGTATCTGGTCTTCAGATTTTTGAAACAACCTGAGCTAGTAACTTTAAAATGCTTATGAAACAATCTGTGCCAATGATTTTCATAATCTTTACGAAAATTCATGGACCACTGGCCTTCCAAAATAGTGGCTAAATGCCACTGTTTGGTATAGTTTTACTGAAAACCTGGGTCATTTTTCTTCAAATTAAAAGATAAAATAAGTTTTAGGGCATTGGTCTTCAAGTTTTTTATGAAATTAATGCTCCTTGGCCACTGGTGCATGTGCAAATGTTCAGTAGTAAGATAAAAGGCCGATTCTATCTCAAGACCTCTTTTTACCCCCTCCCCACTCTCAGAACAAATACAAATTACTTTCTCAGAGACCCTAAAACTCCCACCCCAAACGATTTACACAAAACTGAAAGGCAGATTTTAGCTCAGATATAATTCTATAACTTTACACTAATATATAACTGCATACCTAGACTTTGTAACAGATGTTGTCTAATCAATACGCCTAGCCGTTGCGCAGTATAAAAAAATCAATATCTCTATGACAACCGAATCAGGTAAATGCCTTAACACGTCATACGGAGATCACGTGATTATCTAGAATTTTCCAGAACATAGGTAAAATACCTTAGTCATACGGAGATCACGTAACGGAAAATTAATACCTTAAAATGTCTCAAAACGGTGATGAGATTTTTTAGATAATTAAGTTTCAGAACAGGTATATATAAGGCGGTCAAATTCTCTCATAGTCATTGCGTGCTGCACTTTCAAGAGGACGTCTTCACCGAGCGAGATCAGGTAAGTGATATTATTTTATATTTCATCACCAATTATCAATGTTTCTACTGTTGAAATTAGAAATATTTCATCATCACGATGATAGAGACTAGACTTTACTTTACCGCTCACACAGCGACGAGATTCCAACAAATCTTTTATTTGAGGTTTGTTAAGAGGATATTTTTTGTCGATAAAATATACTTTTGATCTATCAAGATCAATTGTAAGTTTCGTATATTTTTGTTGGCTGATCGGATTGTGAAGGTTTTAAAATTCCTCTAACAACTTCTGACTCAATTGTTCGAGGTAATTGAAATACTCGCTGTCATCAGATCTGATAAGCGAAAGTTTTAGCTTATCACGAGTTCCACTAAAACATATACCTGATGTTTCATTATTAATTTCAACTGTTAATTGTTTGCCGTCCATCATTAGATATTTGATCTTGCTATTGTAGCTATTTGTCACTGTCAAAGTTTCAAACATTATTTCTTAAGTTTAGATAAAATTTCAGTCGGAAAAGATAATATCGAGTATAGATCTATCATCATGACAATACCCAAGTGCAAATGTATCTACCCCATTTTTACAGTAACGTTTATCATCAAAATTACTCAATCCGCGTTTGATAATGACATCTGTTTCTAGTTTATGATGATTCGTTCGAATAGCCATTGCTCTTATAAAACTAACACCGCCATCAAGCGCGTATTTATAATCATCAAATTTCATAAACTTTTTAACAAAATCGCGAGGCAGACCTTTTGCTTTTTTCTTTATTTTATTATTGTCTAACAATACGGCGTACATTTTACTGCGCAATCCGATAAAGTATTTGATGATGCTCGAGTTCATTTCATCTTTGAACTTACCAATAACCTTTTTATTCGTGTCGTCATGAAATTTACTGTCACGTGGGTAATCAGAAAGATCAAACAGATGTCGATTATCATATATATCCTGATAGACGTCCTCACATTCGATTTCGTACACGAGCGAATCGGTATCAGTAAACAATAGTCTACTTGACGGCCACTGATTTTTAACAAAATTATAATGAAAATCGTACATGAGCCACTTTGATAAATCTAACACGGAAGCTCCAACGTAAATTGGCTTGTTTAGTTTCAGATTTGTTTTTCTTCTTTGTATCGCGACAAGATTTTCATTAAAAATTTTCATGCTAACAAAATCATCGTCTGACACAAGTTTGTTTCTGCGATTGATATCATTAACTAGCTCGATATTTACGCGTTTCTTAATAGTTTCCATCGTCTTACCAAAAACGGAATTGTTCATGAGCTTAAAGAAGTTTTTTTTCAAAATCAGTTTTTGCTGCAGCTCTTCTCGAAGTATTCGAGTTAATATAACCTTTCATCCACGGCGACTGATTAAACTTTAAAACTCTATGAACTTTCCTCAACACAAGACCAGCATCTACTGCTTGTTTTAAAACTTTGTAATGTAAAACATAATTACGTTTATTAAACAAATTTGGTACTAGTTTTTTTACCAGAGAATTTTGTCTTGGTGATGCTGTTGCTTGTTGTTCTTCAGATAATAAACTATAATCTATTATCATCGATTCCGCGCAGAAAGGATAATCGTTATGTAGATTGTGAAGCGAAATAGGATAATCGAGATCAACTTCAACGAAATACGAGACATCGTCGGGTATCTTTTTTTCTGTTTCCAATAGAAATCGATCAGCCGTGATCCAATGAAATCCACCAAAAGGCATTGGTTCTGCCATCGAATACCCGTACAAATTATTACAATCTAGATAAATTATATACTTCAAAGGAAGATTAGGATCGTACTTTTTTAGGTACTTGTTATTTGCTTCCGCATACTTTTTTGTTATCACGCTAATACCGCCTCTGATACCTTTTTCGATAAAATTAAACATATCAATGTCAGTCAGTAATTCTAACCTTATTTTACTAAACTTTAACAGTGCGTCCCACGACAGCCCGGAAGCAGAATAATACCAACAAGGATCTAGTCCGTAATTATTATAACTCACTTCTCGAAAACTTTCAAAAACATCTGCTAGCAATAACACGTCTGTTTTCAAGTATAAATCATGATAATCTCCAAACGTCTTACAATCAAATTCTTTCCAGATATCTTGTGCATATTTGTACTCGTCATCGGTTATATTTTCATTTTTAAGTTGTGAGTAAAATTTGTCCTTGTCAGGTAGCGACGTTTCATCCAATTTACTCCAATCATCGAGATACTCGTACGGAAATACTCCTTTTTTAGTCAGTAGATTAAATTTATCACCAAAACAGTCTTTTAGGTTATCAAACTCGCTACAACCTTTTACCAGCTCATCTAATGATGCCGCCATAAACTGCAGGCTGTCAATAAAACACAATTTACCTAGCGTAACTGGCATATATTTTTCAAAATTATTTGGAATGCATTTGATTACGTTATCGAGTTTTAAACAAGATTTTACGTCAGGATCACCAAAAGCTTCTACGATAATGTGGCTATCATATCCTCGAAAGTTGTGAAGAATAACTGGAATAAAATCTGGAGCATGAAATTTTAAATTGCATTGATCATGAGCTGCTCCACGGTACTGTCCGGTCAAATGACAATGGTCATGTACTTTTTTGTGATCGTTAAAAGCTTTTTCACAAATATGACAAAATTTCGCTTGTTCATGATCAGATTCTTGCTGAGATGTCAGTTTTATCATTGGAGTTACTCTTTTCAAACGATAAAATATATTATCAACTTCGCTAATCAACCGCTTGAGAAGCCAGATAGCTGGATTTTTACCGCGATATAATTTAATTGGTTTAGATAATCTCGAATCAACGCAACAAACTATCTTATACGCTACTCCGCACGGAACATGATTTTGAGTTTTTCTTGTACTCGATTGGTTAGGATTATTTTCTGCGCCAAGTACAGGCTGAAGTAAGCATTCGAAATCAGCGTATATGACGAAAGGAATTTTTAGTTTGTGATTGTGATTGACAAACTGTAACACGCTATTTTCTTTTTACGGCATTGTTATTCGTTGTACATCATTACAGTACTGCAAATGATTTTGTAATTTTTCATTGTCATTACAACCGTGCAAGAAGCGATAACAAAAGAACGTTTTCTTCTTTCGTTTATTATACTGTCCGCCAACTAGTCCATTGAAGTTTTTGATCCAAACGTAATGATTTCTATAAAACAATAAATTTATAGTCGATTGTGAAGTTTTTTCTGAAATATATCTTGGATAGACCTTTTCTTTTTCATCTAGTTCGAAAACGTTGATCGAAACATTGTTTTGCTTTTCAAACTTTGGTATTTGATTTTCTGCAACTGGAAAGTCAATATCTTTAAAATTTAATTTTGACACGTGATTGATATACTTGTCAACACGATCAACATTTTTTTTCTGCTGGAAATAATGCAGAAAGAACAGCCCATTGGAAACATTTGTTATCAACGTTCTTTACGTTTATACAGCATTTTTTATTTTTTATTTTTAGTGGCAGGTCGATATACGAACTACCGCGTAATGCGTCATATTTCATTGTGTGAAATAAAATTTCCTTGATCATTTCAAACTTCCAACCCGAACCCGATTCGGTAAATTCTTCTATCGTTTTCCAAATTTCTTGGTGTATTTCATTAGCTAGTGACAAAAGATCAGTCCGAGCAAAACACGCCTTGATTTTGCATTAATATAAGGGTCTGTAGTTTCCGTGTTAGTCGATCCCTCTGTCACAAGTAGTTTTGAAAATATAACGTGATATTGCACTAATATTCTTATACCCTTATGTTTTTCAAGTTCACGTTTTACAGTTGGCTCTAGCAGGTGGTAAAGATTTGTTGCAGTAAAATTTACCAGTACGATTTGTGTATCAAACCGATAACTGTTGTCGAACCCTGTAAAGGCAGTCGCTATTTTTTCAGGTTCTCCAATAAGACTCTTCTTGGCTATATCACGTAATTTCAGCATTGCTATATAATAGTGTAATATCTAATTGATTGTTCGATCGATAATTCACCGCACACAGCGCATGCGCCAGGGTTGAACAAACAATTAGAGATATAAAATCCTTATAGTATAATGACAGCAAATCTGACAAGCGCATATGAGCAAGAGGTATATCACGTTCACCCAAAGTATAGCCTATACGCTGGAAATGAACTTGGTTCGGTTATTAACATCAAAACTAGAAAATCTGTTGGCAAAGCAACGCCAGCGGGTTATAAGATTAGCGTAAAGGGAGATAATACCGAGAGGATTATAATGCTTAGAAAAGATTTTATTTACACATTATTCTGCGAAGATATTCCAGAGGGACAGCGTGTATATCATGTGAACAGTAAAGTCACTGATGACAATATTGACAACTTATCTTTACAAAACGAGTTTCAGCCGCACCCGGTCTTTGATTTATACGAGGCTAACGATAAGGGAATTATACGACATATAAGGACAAAAAAAGTTATTGGAAATTTGAATAACATGGGGTATCTCATATTAACTGTCAGAGGAACACTAACAGATCGAGTTCATTATCAATCTCATCGTTTTGTTTATGAGACGTTTAACGGACCTATACCCGATGGTCTTGTGATTAATCACATCAATAACGTAAAAACTGATAATCGAATAGAAGATTTGGAAATAGTTACCCAGCAGGAAAATGTGAGAAAAGGACGAGGTGGTGGTATTAATTTTAGATATCCTGCAAAACCTGTTGTTTCGTTGAATCTCAAAACAGATGAGGAGATCAAATTTAAATCGATTTCAGCTGCGGCAAAACAATATAAGATAAATTCTAGGGTAGTAAAATTTGTTGCCGATGGAATAACAAGATCAGCTTTTTCAAGTGAATACGATGCCAGGATTGGTTTCAGATATGATGATTAATGATATTTTGTAATTCTGTCTTAGTAAGACAGCTATGTGCAAATGCCATAATATCATCGCGATCAAATTTTAATGTTATAAAAGCATTTTCATTAAGTTTATTTTTTTCTGCTGCTGTTAGTAATATTTTATGAGAATCACCTTGCGTAACAATAACGTCAACGAAATATGCACTATAACCTGACAGACATTTTCGAACTGCTTCGGCTAGTTCCTTGTAATTTAATATATTAACCTTTTGATGATATTTTACCTCGTCGGTCATATCTTATAACAATAAATTAGATAAAAGTGTATTATAATATGAACTTGATGAAAAGACTTGCTGAAATATATGCGGAAGATACAATCGCAGACAATGTTAAAATCACTAGTGATAAAGTCGCTGGCGATAAAGTAGCAGACAATGTTAAAATCTCTACCGATATAATAGACAAATCTGCTAGTTATAGCAAAGATGATATTTTATACAACAATGAATCTGACGATGATGATGAAATAGTCACCGTCGCCAACAGATCAAATTACAGCAGACCAACAACTGGACGATATAATGTTAAGTATCATATTGCTAAAAAAATAATAAAATTTAATTTTACTGTTGCCGAACAACAAATATTTTGGCAGCTTATCAGACCATTTTTAAATATAAAAATAACTGGCCAGCGAAGAAGTATAAAATATGATTTTATTTTCGCTAAGATATTTAATTTAATGCCAGTTGATAATGAAAGAAAATTACATTTAATTTCGTTATGTAAAACTATCAAATGTAAATCTATTAAATATAAGTACGAACAAATTTATAATAACGTTATTGGATCGACTTAGTTGGGATCCAACTATTAAATTTATCGCTATACCCACGCCACTTAACTAAACTTTTATCGCCTCGTTTTCGGATAACTTTTTCGATAACGAAAACATCTTGTTCAGTTTTCTGAAGTTCCTGCTCGTAAAAACTACCAGTTATTGTTTCACCTAATAAATCTTTTAGCGCGTATGTTAGAGGTATTGTCAAAAGTACTTTATCAACAACAAATACTTCTTCAGTCCAGTTTGGAGTGAATCCTTTTTCAAATGTTTTTTTAGTCAAAGAAATTCTAACTTTTTCACCGACTTTAAATTTATGTCTGCGATACATGTTTACATTTGCAAGAATCGGATTTTTGATTGCGTTGTTTGGCGATAGTTTAGTAGTTCGGTGTTTCGTGTTATTATACTTGTCCACGATTTGAGAAAGATCATCAATATACCTGTTAGTGTTTTTAGCTGTCAAATGTTTATGTATCATCTCGTTTAGCGTGCGATTAAATCTTTCGACGACAACACTTTTTCCCTCATTCCCTGTAACATATTTTTTAATGTTATTTTGTTCTAGAAACTGCTCAAACTTTTTATTAAAAAATTCTGCTCCGTGATCGGTCCAGATTTTATTCGGTTTTCTTTCTGTACTTGTTATTATTTGTTTTAACGCATCAGTTATCGACGTTCCTGTCTTGTCTGAAACAGGTACACTAAAAGCATATTTACTAAAAACATCGACAACGTTAAACAAATATTTCTTATTATCATTAAATTCTGCTAGATTTGACACATCTACTAAATCTATCGCCCAGATATCATCAACGGCATTTGCGACAACTTTACGTCGCGTAAACTTTTTTTTTTAGGTTTATGTAGCTCAGACGCTAGATCATCGTATAATTCCTTTCCGAGTCCTAATTTATATTTTGCTCCAATCATTCCCTGAACAAATCTTCTATCAAAACGTTCTCGCATATTTGTCGGCTCCATATCACGAAGTTCGTCCAACATTACTTTATCACAACCAGCCTTATCTTGCTCGTTGTCCCGGTAACAGATATCGTGACGCATTGCTATTGCATCAACTTGATTATAAGGTTCTTGTCCTGGCAGTGGATTATCGTTCTCGTCAAGTTGTTTATCAAGAGGATTATAAGGTCCGGTGTATTTATGGCCTGGTAATGTCCAGCCTCCTTTTGGTTTTGGTAATTTGCCAATTAATTTATGTATATCTATACCTGTTCCAATTATTTCTCTGTTGTTACAACGTTGACAATAGGTGACAATTTTATTTTGCTCAAGACATAAATCTCTGTCAGAATCACAGTTGCATATCATTCTATATTTTTAGTCGTCTACTAAAATAATCTCCCTGACTTTGTCAGGGGGAGGGCAACCAGCTCCTGACGTTTTCTTTTAAAACATACTTTTCTTTCTACCACAAACAGCACAAATACTTTTTAGCATCATTCTATTATTTTTTGTTTTTTCCGTCGTCTCATCCTTATTTTCTGTTTTAGTTTTACATTTAGGACAATATGTTGACATTATATATTTGTAAGTTTAGATAAAATTTATTGCAAGCTTTAGATAGCTTTACAAAAATTAATTGCAATCTCATCATTATCGTGAGAAGGTTGCTTATCAAACTGTAAAATAAACTTTAAAAAATTAGGATCTTTTGACATCTGTTTAATGAACAGTATACAATAATATCCGCAAGCAGAAGTTCCAACAGGTTGAAGTTGATTAGACGAATAATATATTTTTTTGTATTTTTTGTTTATGTATTTTTTTATTACATCGCTCGGAGGAAGTCCAAACGAGTCAAAATAATTGTTATTATAAACTGCTACCCAATGTGTGCCGGATCCGTCATTGAAATCTTGTATATTTATCACGCATGAACCACCTTCAGTGTCGAGTTCATCTTTAGAATAAACTCCGTGAAATTTGGGAACTGATTTTAGTTTATCAAGTATATCAAAGTTACTTAGCGGGGTGGCCGTGTTCCCGGCAATGTTAGTCCTCGTCCGATTCCTAGCAGATTTGGCAGTAGACTTCCCGCTAGTCCCGCCAAAAGTGGAGCGAAAGGAATAATTCCTCCTTTGGTTGTTTTTCGACGTTTTGTTGTTTTCTTTTTTTTCGACGATTTTGTTTTTCGTTGTGGCATTATATTTATCAATCACATAAAATTTATCTTTAGACTATTTTTTTTATTCCACTGCCCTCAACTGCTTTTTTCGTTGTGCCAGATATTGCGCCAGACGCTGCTGCTAGTCCTAATGTACCTAACACCGGCAAAATTTTAGGTAATAACGTGCTGACCATCACTGATAATGCCGGACCAAAGAAACCACCTTGTTTTGACATCGCTGTTATTTGTGCGGCACTTAAATTTAAAACAAAAGGTTTTTTGCGATCGTATTTATTTGCTTGATTTTTGGTTAACACTAATTTTGTTAAGGTACCCGTTTGAGAGCCAGGATTAACCTTTAATGATACCTGTCTCTGCTTTGCAACAGCAGCTGCTAATTTTTTAACTTGACCATCAGTCAAATATATTTCTTTTACAATATATTTTATCATCTTATATAACGATTGCAGATTAAACTTGGACTGTCATTTTACCTCCAACGGAGTCTATCGTAACAAATCTGTCGCTGATCACTAACGCGTATACGTACAACTGCGCTACTGGAACTGCTCCTAATGTCCAGGTAATTTCAATATCAGCTGTCGAGTCAACTGCTCGCTCGCTATGTTTACTAACATCAAAATAAAATATTGGATAAAGTGTACGAAATTCCTCTACTGATATCTGAGATCCATCTTCAACATCTTGATATTTTTGTACTGCGTCGAGTAAATACATGTACGGTCGATTAACACTTTTATTAGCGTCATCTGCAAAATTACATTCTATCGCTCGTTCTGGATACTGCTTTGAATTTAGTTTAGCATATATTCGTCTAATATTAGCGTTATCAAATATCGCATTATTTTGTTCTTGGTTACCACGTCGCGCTTGCTGTTGAAATACGACAAACAATTGTCTCGGTAGTTGTTCGCTTGATGTTGTTGTAACTCGCCATGTGTGGTCGGTAGTATTTGGAACTGCTGTTTGATATATTTTATGTTGCTCAAAAAAAAATCTTGTTTGTATGTTTATCGAGTATGCTGTTTAGTTCTGACATTTTAATGACTGACGGCGTTATACGCGGCATCCACAACGCAAGTTTGTTTATGATAAATTGTACGTCATCTCCGCCTGACCTAAACAGACAGTCGTTTTGTTCTGCTCGATCTAAAATAAGTGTATGTTTAACTCCACGAAATACTTTGTCATAATCGCGACAAAATCCAAATATTGTACTTAACGGAAGCATCATTGTAATTTGACGTGATCCTGCTGTAAGTGCTCTTCGACTAGCAAAACCTTCATTATAACGTGGATTTTTTACGCTAAATGTGTTATTGATTAAATCTAACATTGCAACAGCATCTGCACCTGCAGCTGGTGGTGTTATACCAAGATTATTACAAGCTATACCTATTGCGGCTGCGTTAACAATAAGAAAATTTCTCACAATTGGAAGATCTTCAGCAGCATCAGCTCCGTGTACCAAAGCACCTTTCGAGAAAAGTTCAGTTGATTCTGCTATACCACGTCCAGTATCTTTAAACCACATCATGTTCGTTGCAGTTGATCTGGAGTAATCATCGGAAAACGAAATAATATTTAAGATTGTACTTGCAACTTGTAAGTGACTTGAAATATCCTCAACAGTTTGAATGGCCAGTTGATATCTAGCACTTTTGAATAAACACCAGCCGTTATTTATATTACGGTAAGCGGTTGATTAGCGAAGTTGATAATATATTTTATCGTTTGAAAAGAGTAACTCCAATGATAAAACTGACATCTCAGCAAGAATCTGATCATGAACAAGCGAAATTTTGTCATATTTGTGAAAAAGCTTTTAACGATCACAAAAAAGTACATGACCATTGTCATTTGACCGGACAGTACCGTGGAGCAGCTCATGATCAATGCAATTTAAAATTTCATGCTCCAGATTTTATTCCAGTTATTCTTCACAACTTTCGAGGATATGATAGCCACATTATCGTAGAAGCTTTTGGTGATCCTGACGTAAAATCTTGTTTAAAACTCGATAACGTAATCAAATGCATTCCAAATAATTTTGAAAAATATATGCCAGTTACGCTAGGTAAATTGTGTTTTATTGACAGCCTGCAGTTTATGGCGGCATCATTAGATGAGCTGGTAAAAGGTTGTAGCGAGTTTGATAACCTAAAAGACTGTTTTGGTGATAAATTTAATCTACTGACTAAAAAAGGAGTATTTCCGTACGAGTATCTCGATGATTGGAGTAAATTGGATGAAACGTCGCTACCTGACAAGGACAAATTTTACTCACAACTTAAAAATGAAAATATAACCGATGACGAGTACAAATATGCACAAGATATCTGGAAAGAATTTGATTGTAAGACGTTTGGAGATTATCATGATTTATACTTGAAAACAGACGTGTTATTGCTAGCAGATGTTTTTGAAAGTTTTCGAGAAGTGAGTTATAATAATTACGGACTAGATCCTTGTTGGTATTATTCTGCTTCCGGGCTGTCGTGGGACGCACTGTTAAAGTTTAGTAAAATAAGGTTAGAATTACTGACTGACATTGATATGTTTAATTTTATCGAAAAAGGTATCAGAGGCGGTATTAGCGTGATAACAAAAAAGTATGCGGAAGCAAATAACAAGTACCTAAAAAAGTACGATCCTAATCTTCCTTTGAAGTATATAATTTATCTAGATTGTAATAATTTGTACGGGTATTCGATGGCAGAACCAATGCCTTTTGGTGGATTTCATTGGATCACGGCTGATCGATTTCTATTGGAAACAGAAAAAAAGATACCCGACGATGTCTCGTATTTCGTTGAAGTTGATCTCGATTATCCTATTTCGCTTCACAATCTACATAACGATTATCCTTTCTGTGCGGAATCGATGATAATAGATTATAGTTTATTATCTGAAGAACAACAAGCAACAGCATCACCAAGACAAAATTCTCTGGTAAAAAAACTAGTACCAAATTTGTTTAATAAACGTAATTATGTTTTACATTACAAAGTTTTAAAACAAGCAGTAGATGCTGGTCTTGTGCTGAGAAAAGTTCATAGAGTTTTAAAGTTTAATCAGTCGCCGTGGATGAGAGGTTATATTAACTCAAACACTTCTAGAAGAGCTGTAGCAAAAACTGATTTTGAAAAAAAACTTCTTTAAGCTCATGAACAATTCCGTTTTTGGTAAGACGATGGAAAATATTAGGAAACGCGTAAATATCGAGCTAGTTAATGATATCAATCGCAGAAACAAACTTGTGTCATACGATGATTTTGTTAGCATGAAAATTTTTAATGAAAATCTTGTCGCGATACAAAGAAGAAAAACAAATCTGAAACTAAACAAGCCGATCTATGTTGGAGCTTCCGTGTTAGATTTATCAAAGTGGCTGATGTACGATTTTCATTATAATTTTGTTAAAAATCAGTGGCCGTCAAGTAGACTATTGTTTACTGATACCGATTCGCTCGTGTACGAAATCGAATGTGAGGACGTCTATCAGGATATATATGATAATCGACATCTGTTTGATCTTTCCGATTACCCTCGTGACAGTAAATTTCATGACGACACGAATAAAAAGGTTATTGGTAAGTTCAAAGATGAAATGAACTCGAGCATCATCAAATACTTTATCGGATTGCGCAGTAAAATGTACGCCGTATTGTTAGACAATAATAAAATAACGAAAAAAGCAAAAGGTCTGCCTCGCGATTTTGTTAAAAAGTTTATGAAATTTGATGATTATAAATACGCGCTTGATGGCGGTGTTAGTTTTATAAGAGCAATGGCTATTCGAACGAATCATCATAAACTAGAAACAGATGTCATTATCAAACGCGGATTGAGTAATTTTGATGATAAACGTTACTGTAAAAATGGGGTAGATACATTTGCACTTGGGTATTGTCATGATGATAGATCTATACTCGATATTATCTTTTCCGACTGAAATTTTATCTAAACTTAAGAAATAATGTTTGAAACTTTGACAGTGACAAATAGCTACAATAGCAAGATCAAATATCTAATGATGGACGGCAAACAATTAACAGTTGAAATTAATAATGAAACATCAGGTATATGTTTTAGTGGAACTCGTGATAAGCTAAAACTTTCGCTTATCAGATCTGATGACAGCGAGTATTTCAATTACCTCGAACAATTGAGTCAGAAGTTGTTAGAGGAATTTTAAAACCTTCACAATCCGATCAGCCAACAAAAATATACGAAACTTACAATTGATCTTGATAGATCAAAAGTATATTTTATCGACAAAAAATATCCTCTTAACAAACCTCAAATAAAAGATTTGTTGGAATCTCGTCGCTGTGTGAGCGGTAAAGTAAAGTCTAGTCTCTATCATCGTGATGATGAAATATTTCTAATTTCAACAGTAGAAACATTGATAATTGGTGATGAAATATAAAATAATATCACTTACCTGATCTCGCTCGGTGAAGACGTCCTCTTGAAAGTGCAGCACGCAATGACTATGAGAGAATTTGACCGCCTTATATATACCTGTTCTGAAACTTAATTATCTAAAAAATCTCATCACCGTTTTGAGACATTTTAAGGTATTAATTTTCCGTTACGTGATCTCCGTATGACTAAGGTATTTTACCTATGTTCTGGAAAATTCTAGATAATCACGATCTCCGTATAACGTGTTAAGGCATTTACCTGATTCGGTTGTCATAGAGATATTGATTTTTTTTATACTGCGCAACGGCTAGGCGTATTGATTAGACAACATCTGTTACAAAGTCTAGGTATGCAGTTATATATTAGTGTAAAGTTATAGAATTATATCTGAGCTAAAATCTGCCTTTCAGTTTTGTGTAAATCGTTTGGGGTGGGAGTTTTAGGGTCTCTGAGAAAGTAATTTGTATTTGTTCTGAGAGTGGGGAGGGGGTAAAAAGAGGTCTTGAGATAGAATCGGCCTTTTATCTTACTACTTGTTCCTGATTAATCCTGGGCGGCTGGTTTCAAGCATTTATGAAAAAGTCTCTACCTCTAGCTTTCATGATTTTTATTTTAAAAGTCTGCGTCAGCAGTCTTTAAATTTTCTGAATGAAAACAAAAATGTGGCACTTGTTTTCATAAAGTTTATAAAACAATCTGGGTAACTGGTCGTTAAATTTTATTGAGAATCCTGGGTCACAATTCTTCACAAATGGTACGCAATACATTCCCCACTGTTCGTACAATTTGTATGAAAATTCCTGAACCAATAATCTCCAAAGTTTATTAACAAACCTGGGCCAATTGTCGTCAAAAGGTATGAAAAAGCCCGGGCCACTTATATTTTAACATTTTTATGAAGAGATAAAGATCACCCTAGGCCATTGGTTTTCTACGTTGAACGAGAAAGCTTAGGCAACAAATTTTTAACATTTATGATAAAACCTGGGCTAATATTTGAAACATCACTTGTCATCGGCCTTCTAAAGTGTAAGTGTATTAAAATGCTCAAGCAATAAGTCTGTCTTCAAAACATTATGAAAAATCTTGGCTACAGTTTTCAAATGTTTATAAAAACCTTGGGCCACTAGTCTTAGAAATATGGTGAAATAAACTTAGGTAACCGCCTTCTAAATATTATGCAATAAACCCGCCCCCAACAATGCTATTCACAATTGTATGAAACACCACAGTTCGCCCATACTTACTATGCACCAAGTACATAGGATAAGAAACCAATTGATTTATTTTCAAATTCACTCTGCAGTGAATGTAAATTCGCTGTGCAGTAAATCTATTAATAAGTTTTAGATCAATGTCATAAAAAGTATAAATTGCAAAATGCTTACCACACTAACCTAAGGTCTATTTCCTCAGGATAAGCGATAAAAACGTCACATTTATCTTCAGGGATGATGCCACATTACTTCGCAGATCTTTTTCCCTATTTTGCGCTATCGAAATTTTTTTCTTCGTTTTTTGCATCAGAATGATGGGTTCATATATTTGCAATCTTATTAATCGATACAATAAACCATATCATTGATCTATAGACTTGTCGCCAATTGAAGACAGTAATGTTTGATTCACTTATTTAGCCATCTTGAAACAGGTATCTGTGGATCGTCCAAATAAACAAGGGCAATAAAGTCAGGATTTTAAAATATTATACTATTTTTGTTAAAAGCGATGATCCTAATTTTACGAAGAAGAGTTATACGATCATAGAAGTAATTTTCGGAGACCGTTGAATCTAAATTTGAAGACCTTAAGAGAGTACATTGAGAAAATACTGTGTGAGGAGTTTTCTATGTACGACAAGGATAAAGACGATTTCAAGACTGAGAAAATAAGAACGCGTGCAAAAATATGTGCCACTAACATGGAAAGGATATTATGAATCTTTTTATAAACTTGGGAAGAAAATGTTGTCTCACTTAACGACTTCTTGTGAAATAATAGGGCTGTTTAAGCGAAGCAGTCCTAGCGTTCCGTTTAGTCCCAATATGTCCAAGCGTTGATATCACTAGAAAATAGGATTGCTGCTCACGTGATTTGATCAACTAATCCCTTTCAATTGTCGTTGTAGGAAAAATTGGAAAATTAAATGAAATGACGTTGTGTTTGCAGAAAAACGAATGATATATCATTTTTAAAGATATTAATTATGAGAACAACGACAAGAAACCAGTTGTTGTTGCAGCAACCAGGAGATAGGAAGACTTTTCTGGTAAAGAGAACGTGTCAACGATGTTTTCGTGGGTATCACGTGACTCCCGCGTTGACATGTGCTATCTGCTTCGTGAATATGACTTTCTACAGGTCACTAAGAATTATACATCTTTTCGTTTTGTACTTACGTCTCGTCTGTCATTGGATTAAAGGAATAACGAATATTATACTAGAAATATCAGAAAAAGTAACCACATTTCTATCGATTTCATGCAGATATGGCTGGATATAAGGTCGTACACGTACGCTAGGCCCGCTAGTAAGCGACTACACTATATCGCCATCTCACGGTGTCGGCAAATTCCTGTATTCTACCGGCTATTGGCTCTGACACCACATCCCAAAAAAAATATTGAAACATGGTGTGGTGAGGGTTGTTGTGGTGAGGGTCAGAGCAAACTCTGACTGTGGCAATAGTTACTTTCAAGAATAAGAAAATTATTCAGTTATTCAAATCAATTTCTAGTGGCTTTACATTACTAGAAGCGACCCAGTGGCTGACGAATTTTACTGTAACAAGCTAAAGAACGTACATGGTAACAAAAGAAAATTATTGGTACATATTCACTGTGTATTATAATTGAAACATACAACTTTGATAAAATGTGCAACAAAATATAGGTTTACGACACAGGCGATTCCCAAAGTGATAACGTATATGGAATAGCATTAGATAATAATAACAAGAAAGCTTTTGTATTGTTCAAGGATGAGATGAAAGGTGGACAGATCCAATAATAGTGTGGCCTTAAAAGTAATCGTATGTTTTTAGGACTGACATACACTTCACACAAAAGTATTATGAAATATATTGCTAAACGAATCTCACAATTAAAGATGTATAAATATTTTCTATTTATCTAAACTATTAATAACCTAGAAATTACTCTAATTAGGCTGAAGTAGATATATAGTGTCACCATAAATAATGTTGCTATATTAGCATTTGGTGATAAACGTTATTTAGAAGATAAGATCAAACCTTTACTATCTGGGCATTATATTAGCTAGGTAGGTGATTTAAAAGCAAAGGGATTAATATAATCTCCTTGTATCCTGTAATCAAAGAGATATCCCAGCCATTTAAAGTTTACTTTCCTTTGGCTTTTGAACTAGTCCGTCGGTAATAAATATTGATACTACATTATTTACATGAAACATATTTTCAAGTCTCTTTCCTTTTCAGAGTAAAAGACCAATACAAATCTAACATTTTCACGAAGCCCCTTTATGACAAAGTTATACATTTATGCTTTCACCCATATAGATATTCCATAATGCCTAAAGCATGACGTCGGTTAAATCAGCCATTATGTTATAATCAAACAATCACATTAAGAAGAGAATAGACTTCAATAAATTGTTTCAAATATAACACTACGCATTTTCTGTCTTCCTTGCTGAACATAAGCTAATGTATATTCTGCTCTTTGTAATGTTATATCATGTATGCTTCTTAATTCAAGCCATAAACTCAGTGTAAAACTTGTTTACACTAATATTGCTTGTTGTTATATATTGTTTGTGTTGCTCATCAAATAAATAATTCGGTGCTTCTGAAAATTATTGATCTAATTTATACCCATGAGAATAAAGATGCTATGTAATCCTTCCCACATTAATCATTACCTTTACTATTGCTTAATTAAAATACATATCAGCATATATTTGTGCCTTTGTTACACAATACAAACACTCCTTTGAGGTCCGTGTTTGGTGATTTGCTATGTTTGTTAAGGTCGTATTATCAGCTATATTTATAACTCACTCTTATCATAAAAGCATGAAAGAAAGACATTCCATCTATGTACCAATTGCTAACATATGTTGCCATTATACCGTACTGACGACAAATATTCTCCAATTCGTAATCTTGGTTACAAGCTTTATTACTTCAGAAGCTTTTGCTAGCGTAATCATGAATCTCTGATACTGAGGAAGAGCACAATTATATAACAAACAATGATCTGCCAGTTTCTGAACATCTAGTGAATCTTTTGGAATCATAAATCTATGAACATCTTGTAATCATTCAGTTAAAAAATATCATTGCTACCTTAGAAATACTTATGACCTTAATCAATATACTTCCAAGACTGTTCATAACTGAATTATCAGCGTCTCTTTAACCTTTATAACTACAAATAACTACACGAAGCAACTACCAGGTACAATACAAAATTGTCCCTAAACTAAACAACTGGCAATTGTTGTTCAGGATTAGAGTGTGAGTTATACAATGACGTGTTGTGTTAAGATGACAGATACCTTGTACTTATTTTCATCTTTGTGATGAGGTATATATTTGCCATATGCTATCTTAATGTTTTCGTTACCTTTGGTTATCATTGTTCTAGAGCGCCAAGTAACGTGTTCGCTTTGGTTATTTGTCAAAGATATTTTATAGCCATCATAAAACATGCACCCATTACAATTCCGTTGAAAATTACCCGTAAGTTATTTGTTTAAAGGAAGGTTAGAAAAATCCTTAAGATTATGCTTCCTTTGTATGTCTAAATTGACGTTTTGGATGAGTAGAACAACGTACAGTAATCGCGTCATCCAACTTATATAAATAATGAGTAACCAAACCTTCTCTCATAATCGTCCTTTTAGGTAGTCAAGTGACCTTTGCTATGTTTGCATTAAATTCATTATATTGTTGAGCATTTCATTCAGTATATTTCATCCTATATTCTTTTTAGATGTTTTCTGCATTTATTCAAGTGTATTAATAGATTTTACGCATATAAATACGTTCTGTAAATTCTAACCATCACTGTGTTCCTTTAATGATAGCATATTTGCATGTTGTACCTAATTTTTTTCTAACACTGTAGTACCATACTGTGCATTTGTTTCCATCGAAAAAAATATTATTTTCTTCTTTCTTCTTGATTCTTATATTCTT
This sequence comes from Megalonaias nervosa, assembly GCA_016617855.1. Taxonomy (NCBI): domain Eukaryota; kingdom Metazoa; phylum Mollusca; class Bivalvia; order Unionida; family Unionidae; genus Megalonaias; species Megalonaias nervosa. The sequence continues at coordinate 13,033 of JAECUM010038625.1, read as the reverse complement.
TCACCTGGGCCAACATCTTTTTGCATAATCTATTTATTCATCTTTACTACTTATGAATGAATGGTATTATTTAAAAATAATCCAATATAAAACTCAAACTAAATTAAAATATATTTAAATTATAACAATATTTAATATACCTTTGTTTACTCAAATGTCATAATGATTTATATTGTTATTCTAGCTCTGTGGAATAAAATGTGATGGATACATCTTCAAGCTGTAGTTTTCCCACTTTTTCTGAATCGATCAACGAGCATCCGCCCCAGACTACACCAGCATATTCCAAGATAGGCCTGATATAAGCCATATGCAGTTTTTATAAAATTTGTCTGCTGAGTTTGTATTGTAGTCTTCGATTTTATTTAATTTCAAGCATCTCAAAGTATTATTATTCTAACTAAGTACTGGTTTACTAGAACTTGTTTACTTTTACTCATATGTTCTTTTTCTGTTTGTTTTTAATAAATGTGCTTGTACTTAATACTGAAATAGGTAATCCAAAACTATAAGACAAAAGACCCGAAAAGGATGCAATTGCGATTGTCTTTAAGTGGTCTTCTTTAAGTTCTTTCTGTAAATCATTTAAGATATAAATTGTTAGACATCTGCTAGTCAAAAATGTTGTTTCTAGCTTTTTTACATCTGACATATTTTGAGATTATAGCAGATTTAGCATAGACAATTCATTTGTTTTCATGATTCGTTTTAAATCTATTGTATCCAACTCAGTGGCAGTCAAGAGTTTACTGGTTTGTGTTTCTTAAATGTTCCATTTGCTATACTAGATTTAAATAAATGCACTTAGGCACCATTTATTTTGTCGTGTACATTGTCTTTTTCTATTTAAAATATGCTTCAGATGCGGTTGCCGGTGTTGTATCTATTAGCAACATAATATGCTCAAAGTAAGGTGTTATTATTTCAACATATAAACCAAAAAACCACGAAAATAATGACAAGTTTGCCTACCATTTCTGATATTGTTTCAAAAGTTCTGAAACAGCGGTCAGAGTGTTGGGGTCTTCAATTTGAAGATCGTCCAGAGAGAGATTAGGAGACTTTTGAATCTGAAAATAAGAATTCCTATACTTTATCAGCTTATATTATATGCAAGTGAGTGGTTACTTTCAAAACTAGATTTACTCAACATGATGGATAACATTTTTGTGTCCGTTTACATAAAATAGTCTTCTGAAGTAAGTTAACACATATATGCAGGCGTTAGTCACATAATTTTGTGATTTTGCAATGCGCCTTGCAAATACTATATATCTTAAAATTACCTCACAGCCGAATCTTTTCAGCATCATCTAAATATTGTAAGTACTAATTCCATTCACGAAAATTACTTCCAGATATATGTTTGGCAGTTTTTGAAAACAAATGTCTCTTTGAAGTGCATGGAAAATAAGTTATGGTAATAAAACCAATTACCTGGTCAGATGCATCAAATCTGTAGCGGCACCATTTGGCAAAATGTTGACAGTTGTTGAACAGGAGGTGGTATTTTTCTTTAACTATTCCTTCTTCAATCAGAAGCTGTTTCACTTTAGCCCTTATTACAACTTGGTGACCGTCAATATATCTAGATTAAACAAAGATGGTCTGAAGTTCTGGTAAACTAGCTGATACTATTCTTATTATGCATACAGGTTCATATTTAAATCAACAATTGCATAATATTCTATCCTACAACATTAATTATTCAGTGTCTGGTTGGCATATGGTTTGATTACGATATTTGAGATAATATGTGTTTTCCATTCCAAGATTTATAAATGGAAAGGTTATGTTAGTGCAAGAATAGTTTCGTAGATTACGTAAAATATTTAAATCATGATCTATGCATGTACAGATGGAGCTAAGGATAGAAAGATACATACACAGACCGCTAGATATGGCAACGACAACTTACTCACGAATTTAAAAAAGGAAAATTTCTGTCTCAATCAAATAAATAATGTCAACATCCACATTATTTCTTCTGCAAAGGAAGAAATGGTGACATTAAGAAAACATCAGTCAGTCCTGATTCGGGATGGTCTTAATAAGGCTTGGGTCATTTAAAGTATTGTAGACATTTGGAGAATAATGCGGTTTGCAAAAATGACATGCGCAAAAGACAACCTGCGGGTACAGGAGATCATAGCTCGCCGCAAGGAGATGAATGGATACTAAATGCTGGCCAGCTCGCACGGGAAGAAGCCATATAAAAGTTCAAGAACAGGTTTTTCCACTTAAGAATCCAGTCAAGACTATCGCCCGCTCGCGTTGCAAGGGCCGCTGAGGAGGCCACCGAAACTTTCTTGAGTATAAAGCAAGCCGTCCAAGAAAGTTGGACTGAAATCGCATAGGCTCTAGAAAGACTTCTGTCCTGCCTTATCAAAGTCACCCGTGCCCATGTTCAGGTCAGCCATGATTATACCGCACCCCCTCCCCAAACATTACAGAGCACGGGAGTCAGTTTATCTTGGGCAGGAGACAGGTGGTTATTGCGGATGCGATACCTAAAACCTGGCAAATGCTGCTCTTAGAGAAAGACAACAAGTCAAGTTCAAAGGACTTGCAAGTCAATGGGGAAAATTGGGTGTTTCGCGAGACCTATGGGGAAAAGCTGTTTTCATAAATGCTTTAATTCAACCATCTTAACGGAGTCTTATGTTATAGGAATAGGAAACCGACAAAATATTACTGATAGAGCAACAAGCGACTAAAATGATTTTATGAAGATTCACCTCCTGTAGTTTACCTGAAAAACAGGGCCGAATTACCCTCTAAGTACACTAACTATGTGCTTAGGGGGCCAACCCAAAAGGGACACCAGAAATAAATCAAATTAACTGTTGATGATAAAATTGAATGAATTGTATCTGACAAATCTTGATCTGCATGTACGAGTTTTTAGAATTATGTTTTTCTTAGCTTTTAATATTACTTTTTTGTGTGGGTTTCACATTTTGATGGGGCGGGGCTCCATAATATTTTCAGTGTTTAGGGCATGATTAAAAGGTACATATTTTCTAAACCTAGTATTTGCTTGATAAATGAAACATATGCGGTATTCAAATATTTTGATGATTTACTTTACAGGATAATTAGATATTATTATTATTATTATTACTAGTAGTAGTAGTAGTAGTAGTAGTAGTAGTAGTAGTAGTTTCATCATTGGTAGTAGTAGTAGTAGTGGTAATAGTAATAGAAGCAATAGAAACATAAATATATGAAGACCATAATCCCTCTTAAAATGTCGTTTTAACTGTGGAGGTACATTTTATGTATCAAAAAGCATACCTCTTTTCACGGGCGTTATCGTTGCCTTTGTAACCCTTATCTCCATCTGCAGCTTCCCAAAAGGAAGCAATCGTTACGGAAGCTCCTTTCTTAAGAGTTCTAGAATCTGCAGGGCTTGACCAATGGATTACTGTAGGATCTGTAATTTCGAAGAAACATTGCTATTGCTCGATAGTATATCATCAGAGATGGAATCGCGGACACTCTTTCTTGAAGATATATTGCATTTTCCAAATAGTTTTGGAAATTGATGCATATCATTATGTTAAATTAGATAATACAACAAAAATTAATTAGTAGTTTTAAAGAAAGTGCACGTTCAAGTGGGTCAATCGCGTACACAATCATTAAGCTCTAAAGGTTTTCTGCTTGTATCAAAGCATACTTATCGCATGTGAAATTTGTTGCAATTAAATCTGACATTAAATAATTTTGGCCTCAATAAACACGTAAATGGATGGCAAACTTTAATGCTGTTGTATATCTATACAATTAGAGTCATTAAATACAGCATTTACTTATTTCCTTCCTGTGCTAGTTGCCTATTTCAATCCTAAACAATTTCTACTTGTACCTAGAAGTTTGTTAAAGAAACATGGCTTCTGAAGGCTATTTGTTGTTAGACAAAACATATGTCTGATTATGGAAATAATAAGGGCTGTAGTACATAAAAAATGTACAATTCCGTCTTCGGAAATTAAAATGTAAATATATTACTACATCCTCCAGTGTCTCTCAAACCAATGGAATGCAAATATACTATTTGTATTCCTTGAATATGTGAAAAACACCGTTATAAAAATAAATTTACAGCCAGCAATCTCACTTTATATTGACTGTAATGTGCTAGAAAACACGTGCACTTCCCCGAATTTGCTCCCTGGCGACGTCCCTCTTGTTTGCCTTACACGAGTTTCCCAGAGTAGGTCTTTACTTCAATGGATGGTCAGTCAATATTAATATCACTATACTGTCATCACTGGGCAGATTTGTCAAATATCCTTCTCTCAGAAAATTATTGGGTTGTGTAAATTTCAAACGGATTTTTTTAAAAATTAATGTTACTTTTAAATTTGGCTATTAGGTTATTGTGTGACCCTTTAAATTAAATCTTAAATCTTTCGTAAAATGTAGCCGTAATATATAATGTCCATGTGTAAAGATATGGAGAAAAAACATAGAATAAAATAATCTGACATACCTCCTTTGTCATTAGCACCAATGTAGACCGCCCAGTGGCTGTAGAAGGACCGTTTAAACCTGATCAAATCGCCTTCTTTTAATGTAGGTAGTAGTTTATTATTATGCTCACTATTTTCCCTCTTAGCATTGTTACTTTCAGTCTTGGAGTCTGAAACATAGTATTAAAGATACAGTTTCTTTCTTATATTTGCACATACAATGTTCATCCATCAATTCATTCTTTTAAAAATATTTATTTGATCCATTTTGATATTTCGTAGTGAAGAACTAGTTATAGGAATGTGTTTTACTTCTATTATGAAGGATGAATTGTTTTAATGGAATATATGTAAGACGGATTTCTGTTAGCAAAGGAACTGTTTTGTACATGTATTTGATTCAAGCGTGACTTACATTACAACAAATTAAATTAAACATACGTCATTGGCATGCAATGATAATCTGTTGAAGTGTAATGCTAGACACCTGGTACATGAATCCAATCTGTCATGATGCCTATAGACATTCAAAATGGGCTCAGTGCGGATCCCCACGATATATAATAGTATAATTTTATTTTATTTTCCGTAGTTTAAAACAAAATTCGAAAACATTGATACTCATGTAAATGATTGCAATATAAGTTGTTTTCAGAGTTAAATCTTCCTCCAGTAAACGAAATTAGTTGTTTAATGAAGAAACAATGTTAAAGGTCATGAGCGAGAAAGAAAATGTTCCCCAAATAATTATCTATTGCATAAGACCACTTACCCGAGGAAATATATCAGAGACGAGTTACCTTACTAGTGGATCAGCGACAACTATGAAATTTGGTATACTTGCACAGTACGGAGGAAGGTCTATGCTATAGTGATCACATGTGTGACAATATGAATGCAAGAAAAACAAAATGTTGTTGATGCTATGACAGATATAAGCGAGAATAAAGATTTTCTAACAATTGTCAGACAGAGAGCATCATATATAATATAGACTTTTATTCCTAAAAGAACTTCGATGACTTTTTGTACCCAAGGGTAACTACCGTTGGGTAGAATAATGAAATATTGAAATATTACAGTGCAGGATATCCATGCTTTTACAGGGGAATTAAAGTGGTATCAAAACTATGGTGATATCATGGAACTACCATTTTCCCCATTTAGGAAATATGCCTACCCTGCCGTACGCTATATTCTACATATCTAGGTTCAATTCATTTTACTTCTTCATCTCTCTCTAACTTATCACATGGAACAGATTTTAAAATATTTCAGCACTTTGAATTTATGTAAGCAATGAGGTGGAGCAATCAAACAATGCTCGAAATAAGCTCAGTATAACAACAAGAAGGCTTCAAACATTAGTTACGTAGAATAATTCTCCATGCGAATCTTGCAAAGTATCATTGTCTGGACCGACATGACACATTTCTATTCAAACATCAGCATCAATTACACATTACAACATCTCGTAGTATTTTCTGGATTAAATATAATAATACAATTTGCTGCTCTTTGCTTTCGCTGTGCATAACTACAAATTCATGGGTATATGCATAAATTTTAATTTTAATTCACATATTTTCTTATGCCTTACTGAAAATGATTTCACTGGTTGTTGAGAATCCCTCTTTCTGCATTACACCAAATGGTGTACTCCCATTATCATTTGAGGCATGGACCTAGTATCCGGTTAAATGGCCCTAGTTTTGGTTGCAATATACTATTTACATACTTCACAAGATCAATTCGCACCCTTTGCAATGTACTTCTTACATATAAGATGAGGTCAGTGCCTATGCATAGGTCTCAGTTAAAACAATTATTGACCAAATCGGAACGGGTTTATTATGAGCTAACATAAATTCTCATTGTGCGAGCTAAAAATTTATACGGCAAAAATCTTTCGAAATGAACCTGATCTTTCATATACTGTTTATAACAAGAAACAATTATGGAGAAAACAAACCCTAAAAAGGACGTTGAATCTAGTCTGAAAAATTGAACAAGTGTTTTCGAGATGTACGGATCCTTCTTGCATACGAAAAACAAATACAAAATAACAATTAACAAACATACAAAAGGTAAAACCAATATATATTTACAGCACGTACTGCTGCGTTATTGAATATGTTATATTAATATATTATTTGAACTATTAACATTTTGCCAAATCAGGTATTTCATCTAAACCACTCTTTTGCGTTTAACGTGCCCACGTGTAGCCTTTTAATCTGACTGAAAAATTAAACGTAACAATCTATGGCAAATAATGACGATACATAAACACTGAAAAGTGTATCCTGAATAATATGTATTGCATAGTAATAATCCAAGCAGATAATGCGCTTCCAAAATTAAGAGGAGATCGTACGTATCCATGTGTGTATGTATGTATGTATGTATGCAATCGTCCAAAAATAGAAAACGAATTGCTTAAAATTGAGAGGAAAATAAACCACCTAACTGTATACATGAAGAGAAAATTGGTTTCTAACATGCTTTCTGAATTAAAATGAAACAAAATATTTATTTATTGGCGTTTAACGGCACCTCAGCTAAATAATGGATATATCGTGCCTATGAAAAGTTAATTTCCAAAACCGTAGAAACCAACCATCACAAAAACCCTAGGAAGCTAACGTTAGGTAAACCAGCATTTTCTTAGTGTCTTTATGCTTGTAAGTTTACTTTTATATACACGTTAGAATCATTAGTGTCTATTACCAACAGGAGATACAGCAATACAAAATTGTGCAAACATAATGAATAGACGAGCTGGTTCGTATGTCTGTTATAGTATATATATATATATATATATATATATATATATATATATATATAAGTATAAGGTGAGAGAGAGAGAGAGAGAGAGAGAGAGAGAGAGAGAGAGAGAGAGAGAGAGAGGGTTAAGCTTCTATCTTTGTAACGCATCAGTATGAATGGTATTTTCTTCACACTAACTATGCATGTTTAATTAGACCTAATATAGTACCAGTTACGAAAGCCCGTGGGGTCTGCAAGTTTGCAATCTCTTCTGTTGACATGTTAGCCTATAAATATAACAAAAGTTACATGAACGGAAATTCCATACATATCTCAAAAGACTTGAATAGTAATGATTAAACAAATATTCTGAAAGAAAATACATGCAGTGTTGTTGTTTGATAAAGGTGTTTAAATGTTGTTGTATTATTGGTTTGTAGTGGACTTCATGCACCACATATATACTTCAGAGTGGAACAGCTGGTCCAATAATGTGTAATTATTGACTATGTGTAAGTATGGATTATTGTAACCTCTGTCAAAACAAACAATCTACTATATTACCTATGATAAAACCATGCAACAAATATGCTTTTATTTTCCCCTCTAATATACGTATAGGTATATTCATAGGTTATTTACTTTTTAAAGATTGGATTGGTACCGGTAACTTTTTAATATACAGTGTGAATTGTTTTCTATAGGTAAAGCTACAATAATAAAATTAGGCGTGTTTTGCCTTTCACGATCAGTACAAAAACTTACTATTCGAAACAAACTAAAGTTTGATGGCAGTTTCACCATAACTGCCCAGGCTACTCATTCATGGATATTGTCGATCGATTGTCGAAGACTACAAACAGGTTTGCATTTCTTAATATCTGGTGTTGTGAACAGTGGAGAACTGAAACATTATACCGTTCTCAAATTGATCCTGAATTTGAATATAGTTGCATGTTTTAGAAATCTTATTCTGGGTACTATTGAACCCGACAAAGCCATTATGTAACACTGGAAAGGAAATAATACAAATTTCAGATTACTTTGGCTAAGATGATAAGCCAGTATACAACATAAACTGTATAATACCTTGTGTCAATGACCACTGTTACTATTGAAATTATTATTATACACTCAGCTTGTGACTTATTATTCAAGTCCATTGCGTCTGATTGTCCAACAAATCTTCCATATATTGGACGTATTCAACCACTTACTGCCTGTTTTCAAGCACACGTAAGACCCATTAAGGGTACTGAAAAATCAAATGAACAGCTGCGTGTACTGTTGTTTATTGTAATCTCGCGCGATTTTCAATAGAACAAACACTTTAATCTATTACTTTATTTCATTATGCCAGCGGATGTTGCAAGTAATGTGATACTAGCAATTGATAATTGGCACAATCAACGTTGTTAGTGCGCCAAACCTGTTATGCTATTACAATTGAGAGGTTAATTCAGGTGTAACCTTAGTGACTACGTAAATGTAAGCTTTGATGATTTTATGGTGTTTCCTCAGTTGAATATTATTTGCATTGTAGTCCATTGACCATCTGGTCATTTTCGTCCATGATGGGATGCGTAAACTTAATCGTCATATACTACGTTGAGTATTTTAGTGGTAATATTGTTTGCAGTAACGCTGCTTCTCTGGGCTGTCAGTTGTGCAAAAACACGTCGGACAATTCTCGGAAAATCCCCTGTCACATTTAAAGTCTGCATCATATTTTTCACATTCATTTTACATATTGATTTTCGATATTGCCTTCTGTTTGCTGTACTGTCCATCTATTTAAAGATTTCTTTCACAAAACTCATCACTGGTTTAGCATATAAAGATTGATTGGCATAGTGTAAATTCGATTACATTATTAAATATATCTTATCTCAGTTTAAAGCTAGTTTTTCATGAATACCTCGAATTATGAATTATCAGATATTACAATGCATAAGCATTCGTCTTTTAAACAAATCTGGCGTTTTGGTAAAATAGAAATAATAATGGCAGCACATTTTACAAAACTGGAGACATTGAAAATGACTTGCATGAAACAACACTTATGCCACAAGTTGGAAAACTGCGACAATATCGAATGATCAGTCTATATCACTGTGTATTTAACTTCGATATATATATATATATATATATATATATATATATATATATATATATATATATATATATATATATATATATATATATATAACCCAGCATTTTAAACAAATGTGTCTTCACAAATGTATACTTAGATACTTATATGTACATTATTTCAACACAGATTTGTGTTTTGTGTGCATAAAGTTCATTCAACTTTGTGCAGATGTTCCAAAATAGATTTTGGAACGAACACGTTAATAATCTTGTTCTCGAAGGCTTTAAATAGAGCAATCATTACTGCCAAGAACACATTCCGTAAGAAACATACGATTGTTAGTTTACGCTTCAGTTTGAATTGTATACATCATATTCCTCCTGAGCAGGTAAGTAACCACTTACGTACCAATGGTCCGTATCGGCACCATTTAGCAAAATCTTCGGAATTTTTGAATAGATCGCATGCTTCTTCTTGTTTTATTCGGTTTTTAAAAGCTTTTGCTCCTTGTACGACTTTAAGACCGTCAATGGCACTAGAATGCGGAGAGATAACAATTGCAAATATTGAAAGAGATATTAACGTTATAGGTTTATGTTTGTCAAGAAATAAAGAAATCTCAAATTCAAAAGACTCAATACTGCAGAAAAGAGCATATTATATTATTTTAAAAATCTCAAAATGTAATTAAATATATGTTAATTGAATATTCCTAACAGCGATTGTGTCAGAGACAATTATTGTTATATAACCGTTATAACAGTTTGACTTGGCGTGAAATATCATTTTGCCATCTCATTATAAGCATAATCTATTACTAACGCTTATAAAGTTATCATTGGTAGCTACAGCTTTGTTCAGGTGTATACCCTGTGGAGCTTATTCCTTTATGTAGCCATTTATAAGCGAAACAAGACATGATCAGAGGATATGAACATCAGTCTCTCTTTCCATCCAATGACTGAGGACTACACTATGGTTTAATTTAAATATATACATTCAATTTTAACAAATGATAATATTTACCTATGAGAATAACAAAGATATCTTAAGACCAGAAGGACATGCATACTCTGATGGAGTTGTTTTAACGTCTGTGTTTGTATTTAAAGATGAACGATGGAAATAGAGCATGGGAATACTATGTTATCTAGGTCTTGGCATATTGATAAAACATACATGTAAGTAAGTGGTTTAATTGTTGTTAATAATGCAATAAATGATTTTAATATTGTTATAGTTTTATTTACAAATAAGGTGTAGTCATGATTCCAGTAAGGTATTTAGATGAAATTGGTTGTCTAACACACTGACATTTTGAACCTTCAAGGATTAAATTAATTTTATGCTCACTTACAAGCATTTGAATATGTAGAGCAGATATGTCTGTACATTAAATTCCGAGCAGGCACATTACAAAACGTCGTATCACAGTATATTTATGTATGCTCCACTTTAAGGCTACATATTGTAAATTTAAAATTAACATTTCCTCAATATGCTGTTGGATCAATGTGATCTAACAATTATATAAATTATTATGGATCATTTTGATCAGTTTTCAGAGATGCTGCCGTACATATATCAGATCTCCGTAATATAGCTTTTACAGACATGCATACACTTATAAATAGGTAAAAAGTCCAGGTTTGTAAGTATGTACCCGTTCTTTTCAACATCTCTATCCTTTTCGTTGCTTTTCGTGGCTCTACTTTTTCCTGCAACTTCATGAAATGGACTAATTCTTATGCAAGCCCTGCCTTTTTCAGAATCTTTCTGAAACTTAACGAACTTAGCCCAAAATGTTGGAGAATCAGTTCCGTTGCCCGTCCACCAGTAGATAACTTTTTCAAGACCTGTAATGATTTTAGAAGAAACTCTTCAATTAATGGTCAAATCTGGAAACCACAACGAGACAACAACAGTAAATAACTACAACATACAAAAAATACCTCCAAAGAAAAACAAAGGCTAAATCATCAAAATTTAAATCAAGCGTTCTTGTTTAACCACGAAACTTGCATGTTGTAGGTTGCACGCCAAAATATTATATATGTTCCTCTCGAGAATGTAAAGTAGTTTAGAATTTCGTCATGAAGAAAGTTTAAAAGAAAGAGGCTTAGGTACTTAATACCTATTAAAATATGCAAATAATTGACACATTTGAATATATTATTATTATTATTATTATTATTATTATTATTATTATATGCACATATCTATTTTGGCATTTAAGTTTTGTTGTTATTTTCAGAAAAAAAACAAATGTTGTTTTTCAGCACTTTCATCTTAATGCTTGCTTGGAAATATTTTAGGTTCAATAATGATCCAGAGGGCAGGAAAAATAATTAAATTGGTAACGTCACGTAACCATATCTGCATTTTCTTTAAAATGTGTAGCCATGAATCGCGTCGTAGGAAGATCAAACAGTTGCATGCAATTTTCGTCAAAATAGTAACCTTGACACGAAAAAAGAAAATATACATATATATATATTTTGAGAGAATGCTTAAAGGTACATCGAAAAATACTGAAATAACACTACTTAAGTGTATAGCAAATTAAAGAGGCGAACAACATGATTATGTTTCTAGTTTACAAAGTGTTTCAAGACTCTTCGAATCATGTGTTCTGGTGGTGTCTTACTGTAATTAAGCTTTGGAAAACATAATCTCTTTCAATAAATAACTTGGACCAAATAATTACATTTGTCTACGCAAGGAGCATATGACAATTCAGTACTAGTGAACAACATGCAAACAAATCTACTGTTCGTCCTTCCAGGTCGAAGATGACCATGACATCACTAACTGGATCGGGAACCGTCATATATTTCCACCATACTATCGTTATGTTATCGTAATCTTTTTTTATAATTTTATGACTCTTTTATAAGAAGCCTTTCATACTACGTTTTTCTAATACAATTTTGTGTGGCGCTTTATGGCCTTACAGTGCTGGAGCGCCGATTAAATTCGCAATCAATCAATCAATATAATTTTCACTTCTGAAACTTGTATTTTAGTATAATATGATCTGTTTTCAAGTTAGCAAACGGGTATCTCCAGAGATCATAAATGTCTTGTAAATATCATATGCCACTGTAGTTCGGATCCATTTTCTCCTTCAAAAAGAAAAATCATCAGCGTCGACGAGTAAATGGTCATTCATCTTAGTATACGTAACCATCTTACCCGCACATATTCTCTGGACGGCAACGAACGCAGGAACAATAAATCTTAATTAGACTTTTCATACTCCCATTTAGGAATCTAATTATGATCATTTTATACGTATACAGAGAGAACACAGCTGCGAACGAGATAATACATTAAATGAGACGGATGTAAATACTCATACACTATTGGGAAATTGTTTGAAATATGATGTTGACTCATTACCCCGAATATTCAGTCGCCTACATTACCCATGGAGTGATATTGCCAGCATTGTAAAATATTCACATTATTGTTATCAATTGCTGTAATATGTCTAAGTCAAATTGGGACAGTTCAGATATTTTAGAAACATTGTATATGTCATTGCATTAGTTGCTTCGTTTTGTCAACACCCTAATATCATCAAGGTTATTTTCGTACACGTGATGAGCATGTGTTTTAAAATTATTATAATCAGATGTAATGATAATAAATCAAATTTAGTCAGTTCCATATATTTTATGAACAGTTA